>PVJS01031764.1:0-23193 GCA_004027185.1 Glis glis | reverse complement strand
AGGGGGAGAAGGAGGGGGAGGAGGAGGGGGAGGAGGAGGAGGAGGGAGAGGAGGAGGAAGGGGAGGAGGGGGAGGAGAGGTGGATGTTCTCAAGGCTGCTGAGGGGAATGACACAGAGCCTTGTGGATGGGCAGATCTGTGAGTGTCAATTTCTGAGTCCCGTGTACTATGATGACAACAACAGTGACTACTACTACTGCTGCTGGCAGCTTGAGTGCTTACCTGTGCCAAAGCAAGTGTTTCATGTGCATCACTCCTTGGAAGCCTTTTTTTGTGTGTGTGATCCTGGAGATTGAACCCAGAATTCTACCTCTGAGCTACACCCCAGCCCCAATTCATTTTTTATTTGGAAACAGCTAGGTTGCTGAGCTGGCTTTGAACTTGTGATCCTCCTGTCTCAGCTTCCCAAGTACTGCGATTACAGGCATGCAACACCACACCCTGCTCTTTGAAGCCTTTCCTGTCTCAGCCTCCCAAGTACTGGGATTATAGGTATGTACCACCACACCCGGCTCTTTGAAGCCTTTTTTTCTTTTTTGCAGTATTTGGGATAGAGTCCAGAGGCGTTCTACCTCCGAGCTACACCCCCAGCCCTATTTTTATTCTTTATTTTGAAACAGGGTCTCACTAAGTTGCAGAGGGCCTCACTAAGTAGCTGAGGCTGGCTGCGAACCTGTGATCCTCCTGTCTCAGCCTCCCAAGTACTGAGATTCCAGGCATGCACCAGCTTGTGTTGATTATTTAAAATTAGAAGGGGGAGGGCTGGGGGTGTAGCTCAGTAGTAGAGTTCATGCTTAGCATGTGCAAATCTTTGAGTTCAATCTAAGTACACACACACACACACACACACAGAGAGAGAGAGAGAGAGAGAGAGAGAGAGAGAGAAAGAGAGAGAGAGAGAGAGAGAGAGAAAATCCACTTCCAGTCCCGGCCATCACTCAGAACTTAATATCTGAGCACAACTCATTCCAGACTCTTTGTTTATTCATTCTTAGGTGCCCTCCACATAGTAGGTGCTCACAGAAAATTCTTTGAGTGAATATCTAAATTGTTCTAAACTGACACTGTAGTAGCCAGGCATGGTGATGCACATTTGTAATCCCAGTACTTGGAAAGCTGAGACAGGAGGATCACAGGTTTGCAGCCAGCCTCAGCAACTTAGTGAGGCCCTCTGCAACTTAGTGAGACCCTGTTGCAAAATTAAAAAATAAAATCAGGCTGGGGGTGTAGCTCAGAGGTAGAATGCCCCTGGGTTCAATTACCAGTACCAAAATAAATAAATAAATAATTAAATAAAATGAAATGACACTGTAGTATGATTTTTGTAAATTGCTCTGCCACTGGGCAACCCCCACAGCCATCAGAGTTATTTTGTTTGTAAAAGCCGTGCACAGAATGCTTTCCCTCTTCTCTATCTAATGAAATCCATCTCTTCTTTCAATGTCCTGCCCAAACATTTGCTCCTCTGAGCCACCCCCTCTCTCCTGTTGGAATGTGTTGGAATGAGTTGGGCCTCACGTCACCTGCTGTGGTACTTTCTTCTAATCCAAACCCTTGTCTGCCCTGGATAGCAGAGAGAGGAGTCAGATAATGCAGGCCAGTCCCTGTCACCATTGAGCTGAGCTCTGGGTCACCTTACCTCAGCCTTCCCCTGTGTACTCTTCATGGACAAGAACCCAGCTTTGTTCAACACCTATTATGTGCTGTGCTCTCAGCTAAAGGTCTTACTTATGTAACTTGAGTGCACCCAAAGCCCGGTTAGCAGCACACTCCTGTGCATCCATGCCCTCTAACGCTCTGGAGAGTGGGAGAAACGAGGCTCTGAGGTGGGGGATGCTATGCTGATCTGCCCACTGTCATCTGGGCTCTCCGCCTGGGGAATCCTTCTTACTTGTGTCTCCTTGAAAGGATAAAGGGCAAGATACCTGCTTCCTAGCTTAACAAGCGGCCAAGTTCAGGCTTGTGGCCTGGGATTGGCCAATCAGATGCACTGCTCGGTTTTGGAATCAGGATCTAGGGATGGAAAAGTGGAGAGGCAGGAGGATCATTCCAGCTGTGGGCAGTGGCCACATCCTGTTTCTGGGGGGACAGCAGGAACCACAGGGTCAACAGCAGAGTCCAGTGTTTAGTATCCAGTGCTGATGTCAGTGGGGAGAAGAGAGTCACCTGGGGCTCTTTGCCGGGCCAGTGTGGCTCTCAAGAGGCCAGCTCTGTGGCTCGGCTTGGCAGCCACCCTTGCTATGGTGTTTACTGGCCATTGTTGATTCTGTGACTCCCTAGGATCCCCCATGACTTTCCTTTTGTGCTGAACTCAGCCAGAATAATGTTATGTTGTTTGCAGCTGGAAGACTGAGCAGGGATAGAGGCCGAGGGTGGGGGTGAGGGGGTGAGGCACAGGGGCCCTGTTGGCTGCAAAGCTGTTCCCACTGCAACAGGGCTGGGAATCTCTGTGCCTCCTGGTGTTGGTGGCTGTGGACTCCTCCCACCCCAGTGGTCACTCAGGGCCTAAGCAGGTGGGGACGAGTCAGCAGGGGCAATGCTGTAAATTACAGAGGCCCCGGGGAATGTTCCAGAAGGATCCAGTGTCAAAATTGAGCCGTTCTGGGTAAATGCTTCTCCATCAATCTTGAAAAGAGGGCCACTGCTCAGAGCAGGAGGCAGCAGGAAGCCTGGGTTCCTTCTTTGCTTGTTGAAGCTGACTCACTGTGCGGCCTGGGCAAGTCGCTCCGGTTCTCTGGGCCTCAGTGTCCTTACCAGGAGCCCTGGGTGTGGGCGGGTAAGCTGGGAGGCCACTTCCAGTACTAGTGCTTCCAGTCCCAGCACCCAGAGCCGCTGGGGCCTTCTCTCCCCACCTGCCCCTGCCCCACCCTGAACTCCCATGATCTCCCTGACAACAGGCCCTTGCTCACACATGCGGGTGCTCAGAAGTAGGCTGAGGGACCAGGCCCTGGCAGGGTGGGAGGCTGGGGTCCTGGACCATGCTGGCAGACCTTTTCCTGGGAATGCAAGGCCAACCTTTCCTTGATCTCTACAAAGGAGGAGGGAGAGGGGGAACGGGGAAGGGGAAAGGGAAGGGGAGCAGGCAGTGGCCCTGAGGGGGCCTCGCAGGCACAGGGCTTTCTGGGAAGCCGCCCCCGGAACCTAGCCCCAAGGAGGCCCCGTCTCTAGCCCGTTTCCCTTGAACCGGAGCCAGCAGTCCTCACGCGTTACTCACTGGCGGGGCGGCCTGGCCAGGGGCCAAGGCAAACAGGCCTCCGGCTGGCCTGGGGGCTGCTCGGCCTGCCGGGAGGGGAGGAGGCGCCTCACTGCGTCCTGCCAGGCTGGTCCTCCTGCTCAGCCCCAGCCTGGCCAGGCTCTCTCAGAGTGCAGCCTGGCCGTTCCCTGGAGGTGGCCCTGCTGAGGCCTTCCTCCTGCCCGTGCTCCTAGCCTGTGCTTCACGGGAAGAGGCCAGGACCTCTGCCCATGGAGCCAATGAAGCCGCTTCAGCTGGTGCCTGCCACTGACCGCCCTGGCACAGCAGAGGGGGAGGGATCCCTGCCCTGCCCAGGTCTGTGTCTCAGGAACCTCCATCTGGAGTGACTGACAAGGACTGGAAGTCCATCACTGTGGTGCAGGAGGAGGAGTGCGGGAAGGGAGCAGGCCGCCTGGGCCAGGAAGACTTCCTGTAGGGGCCTTGAAGGGATGCTTGGACGCCCTGGTGGTGGAGGACAGGAGCTGTGCTGCGAACTCCAGTGACAGGATGTCACAGGCCTGAAGATGGAGGCTTGGATGGGGTGGAGGTGGGAAGGGGAAGAGAGCTAGGTGAGGAGGATGAGGCCTGGTACTACTGACCCTGGACAGGCCCAGTTGGCCTTCATCCAGAATCCCACTCTCCACCCATACATGTCCCACCCACCCATCTACCCATCCTCCATTCGTCTACCACCCACGTAGCCATCTGGGTATCCAAGGTTCATCTGCCCATCCACACACAACCATCTACCTGTCCACCTGCCCATCTACCCATCCAGCCATTTATCCATTCTCACACTCTCATACCCACTTACAATCCATCTGTCCATCCAAAGTACAAATATCATATCTGCTGAACACCACTCTACGCCAAGTCCTGTGCTGGCTATTATCACGAGCTCTTCTGCACACAGGCCTGGCTTATGGTAGGTTCAAGAAATGTTGAAAATATGGAGAAGTGTTGCCCAGAAGAGACCTGTCTCTGCTCACAGGGACATCATTGTGTGGAACTGAAAATATAAAATTATCTATTGTGATAAGTTCTATAGAGGAAAGGATCAGGCTTCCAGTAGAAATAAGGAGGAGGTAAAGACTATGGGCTTTTAAGCTGCTGTGTGATTTTGGGCAAGTAACCTCTCTGGCCTCAGTTGCTACATCTATAAAATGGGACTCATGGTAGTGCTGACCTTATAGAGTTGTCCACTGTTTTTGTTTTTGCAATTATCAAAATCAGAAAGTTTTATGGATGTGTGTGTGTGTATGTGTGTGTGTGTGTGTGTGTATGTGTGTGTGTGTGTTGTACTGGTGCAGTCTACCTCCAAGCTATACCCCCAGCCTCCCTTTTTATTTTTTTTGCAGAACTGGGGATTGAACCCAGGGGCATTCTACCTCTGAGCTACATCCCCATCCCTATTTTTATTCTTTATTTTTTGGAAATAGGATCTCACTAAGTTGTGGGGCCTCACTAAGTAGAGAGAGAGAGAGAGAGAGAGAGAGAGGGAGAGAGGGAGGGAGAGAGACAGAGAGACAGAGAGACAGAGAGAGAGAGAGAGAGAGCTGAGGCTGGCCGCGAACCCGGATCCTCCAGTCTCCGCCTCCCAAAGTACTGGGATTACAAGTGTGCGCCACCATGCTCGGCTACTTGTTATTATTGACTTTTTGAGTATAGTCATCCCAGTGAATGTTAAGTGGTATCTCATTGTAGTTTTTTTTTTTTTTTTTTTTTTTTGCGGTACTGGGGATTGAACTCAGGTGCATTCTACCTCCTAGCTACACCCCCAGCCCTATTTTATTTTTTGTTGAAACAAGGTTTCACTAGGTTGTTGAGAGTCTCCCTACTTGCTGAGGCTGTCCTTAAACCTGCAATCCTCCTGTCTCAGCCTCCTAAGTACTGGGATTATAGGCAGGTGCCACCATGCTTGACTTTATTGTAGTTTTGATTTGGATTTTCCTGATCACTAGTGATGTGGAGTATCTTTTTCATGTGCTTATTGTCCATTTGCATATCTTCCTTGGAGAAATGTTTATTTATCTCTGTTGTTCATTTTTAATTAGGTTGTCTTTTGTGTGTGTGTGGCACTGGGGATTGAACCCAGGGGCATTCTACCTCTGAGCTACACCCCTAGCCCTATTTTATTTTTATTTGGAAGCAGGGTCTTGCTAGGTTGATGAGAGTCTCACTACTTGCTGAGACTGTCCTCAAACCTGTGATCCTCCTGTCTCAGCCTCCCAGGTACTGGGATTACAGGCGTGTGCCACCATGCCCAGCTTGGGCTGTCTTTTTATTATTGAGTTATTAGAGTTCTTATATATTCTGCATACAAGTCTCTCCGTAGATATGTGATTTTCAAATGTTTTCTCCTATTCTTTGGGTTGCCTTCTCACTTTCCTAATGGTGTCCTTTGAAGCACAGACGTTTTTCATTTTGATGAAATGCAGTATATATTTCCTTTTGTTGCCCTTGCTTTTGGCATCATGTCTAAGAATCAGTTTCAATTCCAAGCTCACGAGGGTTTATTCCTATGTTTCTTCTAAGAGTTTTAATTTATTTTTTTTTTTTTTGCGGTACCGGGGATTGAACCCAGGGGTGTTCTACCTCTGTGCTACACCCGCAGCCCTATTTTTTTAATACTTTATTTTGAAACCGGATCTCACGAAGTTGCGGAGGGCCTCACTAGGTAGAGAGAGAGAGAGAGAGAGAGAGAGAGAGAGAGAAAGAGCTGAGACTGGCCACGAACTCGGATCCTCCGGTCTCCGCCTCCCAAAGTACTGGGATTACAAGTGTGTGCCACCATGCCCAACCTTGAGAGTTTTAATTTTAACTCTTACATTTAGGCCTTTCATCCATTTTAAATTATTTTTATATATGGTGTGAGGTAGGGGTCCAACTTTACTCTTTTGTATTTAGAAATCCAGTTGTCCCGGTACCATCTGTTGAAAAAATTATTTTTCCCCATTGGATAGTCTTGGTACCCTTGTCAAAAAAAAAAAAAAAAAACAGTTAACTAACTGGGTGGCACATGCCTGTGATCCCAGTGACTCAGGAGGCTGAGGAAGGAGGATTGCAAGTTTAAGACCAGCCTGAACAATTTAGCAAAATAAGAATAAAAAAAGGGACTGAGGATGTAGCTCAGTGGTAGAGCACTTGTCTAGCATGGGCAAGGTCCTGGGTTCATTCCCCAGTAACCCCCCCCAATTGACTATAGATGTATTATTTCTGAACTCTCAATTCTATGTCATTGAAGCTAGTATACACTGTCTTGATTACTGTCGTTTTATAGGGAGTTTTAAAATTGGGAGGTGTGAGTCCTCCTACTTTGTTCTTTTTCAGGATTGCTTCGGTTATTCTGGGTTCCTAGTGGTTCCATCTGAGTTTGAGAATCAGCTTGTCAGTTTTTACAAAAAAGTCAGCTGGGATTCTGAGTGCGATTGCATTGAATGTGTAGATCAGTCTGGGGAGTATTGTCATCTTAAAGATGCAAAGTCTCCTAATCCACAAACAATGGATGTTTTTCCGATTATTTAGCTCTTTTTAAATATCTTTCAATGTTTTCTAGTTATCCTAGTCTAAGTTTTGCATTTCTTCTGTTAAATTTATTTCTAAGTGGTTTATTCTCTTTGAGGCTATTTAATTGAGGCTATTTAAATTCCATTTTTGGATTGTCCATTAATTTTAAACAAATGCTTATTATGCTAAGTACTAGTTAGAGGTGCTGGGGATAGATCAATGAGCCTGTCGTGAGGATGAATGAGATAATATATGTAAAGTAGGATAATGTACTTTTCATTACTGTTCTTCCTGTCTCTCCCCTTCTTTTAAGTGGGATATGAGGAGGTGTCCTGCAGAGGCAGGAGCGAGCTCTTCAGCTTCAGGAAGAGAAGAATTGCAAGCTGGCAATGGATCTCTAAGCAGATGGAGGGGCTGACCATTTGCAAGGGAAGCGCTCCTGTCCACTCCAGTGGCTGTGAGGCCAAAACAAGCCTCTAGGGAGGCCCAGGGAGCTGCTCCAGGGAAGTGGGCATCTTTGGGAGGCCAGGGAGGGGCCCAGCTATGGGCCGAGTGGAGGCCCCATGCTGACTGCTAAGGGTTCCTGCAGGGAGCAGCCTTGCTCCTGCCCCTGGGCTTGGCTACCTCCTCCATGGGTTTTCATCTCATAGCTTCTCCTCAGTTTCATGTTCCTTTCAGGGTCTCTTTTCATGACTGCCTGAGCCTCCTCCTGCTGTCGTTTCCTTCCTACCTACGGTGCTTCTCTCTGTAGCAGACAGGTGATGGGCAGTAGTGTCTCTCAGGACCCTGGACTGGACAAGGGTGGGGAGGAAGAGGGACCTTCTTGCTGCTGTCTCCTAGAAGCAGGGGGCTCGTGAGTGGGGAGATTTCTCACTACACCAGTCAGCTCCTTCCTGCATCTTCTCCAGCCTGGGCCCCTCCACCTGGCCAGCTCTCTCACAAACAGGACAGTGGTTGGCGGTTTGCTAGTCAGGGCCCCGGAGCCTGAGATGACTAGTACCCGTCCTGGCATCTCCCTCCTGCACGCAGGGCCTCTTCCTCCTCCCTGTGTCTGGAAGGCCCCACCAAGTTCCGCATTTCAACCGTCGCTTCCTCTCCAGCCCAGGCCCCGTGGCGCCAGAGGCAGCCTCCAGCAGCCCACCAGAACCTTCCAACTCACTGCCCTCTTGTCAGGGACCAAACCGTGGAGGGCTGGCTGAGGTCCAACTGTATGCGTGGGCCCTGAGCTTGGTGGGGTGGGGGTGTGGGAGGAGGTGCAGCCCCTGCCCGACACCCTTCTGCCCTCCATACAGGGCCCTGCACATGAGATGGACTGGCACCCTGCATGGGCTATGACCAGCTCTGAGAAGGAAGTTCAGCGTGGTCCACAGGACCAGGGCGGGATTGGTGCAGGATGCCCAGGACTCGGGGGTGGGACATGTGGCTGAGCACTCAGCGCCGCTCACCTGGGCCCCATGGGACCACTCCTCCCTGTGGCTGGGCAAGGCCAAGGTCCTGTGGGTGGGCGGAACAGCTGCCCTCAAGGACGGGGTCTGGCACAGGGCCGGAGAGAGCCTGCCGCACGGTGAAGCTGCGGAGCATAGAAAGCATCTGCTGACTCGCTGTGTGGCCTGGGCAAAGCAACTCCGCTTCTCTGGGCCTCAGTTTTCTCAGAGGCAAAACGGGATGATGGCCTTATCTTACACTCTAAGGCTTAAAGTGGGAGGTTTTTTTTTTTTTTTTTTGCGGTACTGGAGATTGAACCCAGGGGCATTCTACCTCCAAGCTACACCCCCAGCCCTATTTTTTTTATTCTTTATTTTGAAACAGGGTCTCACTAAATTGTAGAAGGCCTCGCTAAGTAGCTGAGGCTGGCCACGAACCCGGATCCTCCTGTCTCAGCCTCCCAAGTACTGGGATTACAAGCTACCACGCCTGGCTTTAAAGTGGGAGTTTTACATGATGACCTTAGACTCTAAGGCTGAGAGTGGGAGTTTTTAGCTTTGACACTATTGACATTTGGGGCTGGAGGATCCTTAGCAACATCCCTGGCTTCTCCTTGGTAGATCCCAGTAACAAGATATTGCAGTGTCCCCTGGGGGCAAAATTGACCCTGATGGAGAATCCCTGGCTTAGAAGGTTATATAAGACTTGAATATGTTAATATATGTAGCACTTAGAATAGCCCCTGGCCCAGAGGAAGCTCACAATAATTCTTATTTAACATTATTATAAACAGGTAACAGAGGCAAAGACAAAATAAAAAAGACAGTCTGAGAATGTGTTTCATCATTTTTTTTTTCTTGTGGTACTGGGGACTGAACCCAGGGGCATTCTACCTCCAAGCTACATCCCCCAGCCCAATGTTTTAAAAATTTTTTTGTTTTGAAACCGGATTTCACTAGGTTGCTGAGAGTCTCACTACTTGCTGAGGCTGTCCTCAAACCTGCGATCCTCCTGTCTCAGCCTCCCAAGTACTGGGATTATAAGTGTGCGCCACCATGTCTGGCTGTATTTTATATTCTTGGTGACTGGAGAATGGGCTCTGGGATGAAGAGGAGGAAAGACTGTGTTTAAACCTCCTCCAGCCGGGCGTGGTGGCGCACGCTTGTAATCCCAGTACTTTGGGAGGCAGAGACCAGAGGATCCGGGTTCGCGGCCAGCCTCAGCTTGCTCTCTCTCTCTCTCCCTGTCTCTCTCTCTTTCTCTCTCTACCTAGTGAGGCCCTCCGCAACTTCGTGAGACCCGGTTTCAAAATAAAGTATAAAAAATAGGGCCGGGGGTGTAGCGTGGAGGTAGAACACCCCTGGGTTCAATCCCCGGTACTGCAAAAAAAAAAAAAAAAAAAAAAACCTCCCCCATTGGCCAGGCCAGTTCCTCCCTGTTATTGTGTCTGCTACCCAGAATATGGATCTGGGGTCCCCAGTGTGTGCACTCGGGTGTCCTGCCACCCTCCATCCTGAGACACACAGGGAGGAGAAGACCCAGCCACACCTGGCTTCCAGGGCCTCCAGCTTTGCTTAGAGAAAAGTGCATACACTTTAAATCACCTCTCAGGCCAGGCATGGTAGCACACGCCTATAATCCCAGTACTTGGGAGGCTGAGACAGGAGGATCGCAGGTTCAAGGACAGCCTCAGCAATTTAGCAAGGCCCTCAACAACTTAGGGAAACCCTGTTTCCAAATAAAAAAATAAAATAGGGCTTTATCTCAGAGGTAGAATGCCCCTGGGTTCAATATAAAATAAAAAATAAATTAAAAAATTGCCTCTCAGGGGTTCAGAGCACAGAGCAGTCAGCCGAGGGCTCACTGGCCAGGGTTTGCTCTTAGCTGCTCCTTCGTTTGTTCATTTGGGTAGTGCACACCGACAGCCTGCTGTGTGCCAGACACTGCGCTGGGGGCCTCATAAGAGGTGCGAGTTTGCCAGGTGCGATGGTGCATACCTGTAATCCCAGTACTTGGGAGGCTGAGACAGGAGGATTGCAAGTTCGAGGCCAGCCTCAGCAACTTAGTGAGCCCCTCAGCAACTTAGTGATACTCTGTCTCAAAATAAAAAAGTAAGAAATAAAAAGAGCTGGAGGCATGTAGCTCAGTGATAGAGTATACCTGGGTTCATTCCCCAGTAACACACACACACACACACACACACACACACTGGAGTTTAATTTTTTTTTTTGCGGTACTAGGGATGGAACCCAGGGGCATTCTACCTCCGAGCTACACCCCCAGCCCTATTTTTTATTCTTTATTTTGAAACAGGGTCTCACTAAGTTGTGGAGGGCCTCACTAAGTAGCTGAGGCTGGCTGCGAACCTAGATCCTCTGGTCTCAGCCTCCCAAGTACTGGGATTACAAGCGTGCGCCGCCACGCCTGGCTCACACACTGGAGTTTGAGCAGTGATTTAAAAGCTTGCCAAGCTTAGATCAATAGAGGACGACAGGGAATGACTTTGGCCATGGGAACCAAAGGTGGGGGGACTGGTCAGGCAAACGCCCTGAGAAGAACATGGTTAGACAGATGGACTGGGATTGGCTTGTGAAGGGCCTTGGGCATCAGCTTAGAGACACACCAGGACCTCACAGGCCTCCCCAGGAGGGGTTCTCGGGGCCCTCAAGCAGGGCTGGAGCAGAGCTTCTAGGGGCTGCTCAGGCCGGGCCCTGGCCCTGACTCCTACCCCGCCTCCAAGGGATGCTCCACCTCGCCTCTTTAGCTGAGAAATGGGACTGTTCCCCTGCCTGTCTCAGTCCTCCCCGTGGGCTTTGAACTGCATGGCCATCAGACCATGCAGCAGGAGGAGCACCGAACAGCCCCTGCTAGTGCAGGGAGCACCCGGCCTGCCCTCCAGATGCAGGGTAAGTAGGAGCCCCAGGGCAGAGCGGGGGCGAGGGGTGGGTGGCACCCGGCAGCAGGAAGCTGAGCCCATGCCCACATGTCCTTCTCGCTGCCATCTTGCCTCCTCTGGGATTCTCCGGGCAAGGCCACACTCAGAGGGAAAAGAGCCACCAAGTCCCTGTCCTGTGAGGGAGCTGGGTTCAGGCCGCATAGGAGTGACTGGTCTGCAGGGAAGCAGGGATGCAGAACTGGGCACAGAGAGGGTGACCCCGGCGTTGTCCACCTCTTGGGGCCCAATCTACAGAGTCACGCTGCAGTCCCATGGGCACAGAAACCCCTTTGGCCTCAAAGGGAGTTGGGGCTGTTGAATCCTGCCTGCCCCTTGGCCCAAGCCCAGGCAGCCATGGAGACCATGTGGAGTCAGGTGGAGCCCTGCATGAGGCCGAAGCAGGGACCAGGACTCCTGTCCCACACATGGGAACACCCGGGGCTCTAGCCACAGCAACTCTGTCACCCACTGCTGTGTCCCCTGAGCAGGTCTCCTTCCTCTTTGGGCCCTGTTTCTCCTTGGGATCAGGGAAAGTTGTGAGGCCTGCCTTCTGTCCCTTCTGAGAGGTTGTGAGGGTCAAATGAGGTCACAAAGATAAAAGAAGAAAGCTCAGAACACAGGTGAGTGGTTGTTATTGTCATTGTTGCTAATATCAGCTCCTTGCCAGCCCCACTAGAACAGAGCCATGCCCGCAGGTTCTCAGCCCTACTGTGGAGGCCCGGGAGTGCCGGGCTGTCCTGGGCTCTGTCAGGGCCCTGCTGGCCTCCAAAGCCCACTTCAGGAGAAGCTCCCTTCAGCTTGCTGCCCCTCCCATTCTTCCGGCACAGTTCCCCTTGGGGTGGAGGAGGGACACAAAAGGGGACTTGACCTCTTTGTGAGGGGCGGGTCCTTCTGGGCACAGCTGATGTCCCAGAACATACACACTCCCAAATATACACACATGTGCACACACAGACACATCAAACACACAGACTAGCACACGAGGGCATTCACACCTGGATCTTGATGGACACGTGACACACACACGTACATACACACACACGCAGAAGCCTTCTCTGCAGAGAATGCCGTCACCATCTCCTTCTATGTGAAGGCCAGCGAGGCAGGCAAGGATGTTATTACCTGGGTGGTGGTGGTTGTTATGAATGTCCTTAGAAAAGTCTCAGCTCGGCAGAAAACATCAAACAGTGGCCAGCAGCCTCAGATAGCACCGGCGACAGGCCCTTTGGGGCCCTTTCCAGTGCAGACCTGCCTCCTCGTTTGCAAAAACGTCTTATTATTAATCTGCGATTGAAACTGTAATTATGCCATCACTGTGTCAACAAGCTGGAACACGGCGAGGGCTGGCAGGACCGCCGGGAAATGTGTTCCTACCCTCCACCGTGGCCACGCTGGCACCTTCCCCAGCATGTGTGTGTGGAGAGGGGCGTGTGTGGTGAGAGCCTGGGATGGAGGTGGCGTGTTCCAGAGCAGACGGCAGCCCTCGCAGGGGCCCAGGAGGCCAGGGCACCAGCCTGTGGGCCCAAGGGAAGCAGTTAGGGCTAACATGGCATACCCCACAATGCCTTTCTGAGCAGCCGTCTTCCTAGCACACCCTCCTGGATGGGCCCTTCCTCAGTGTCCTCCACGGGCACAGTGCCAGGGGCCTCCAGTCTGTCCCTGCCTTGGGGACCCTGAGGCATGGCTGGCCTGGGCCTCCTCCTAGGGTATGTTCCTCCACTGATGACCAACCTGGACTGACCACATACTACGTGCCAGATCTAGCACAAAATACCTTACGTTTCTGATCTTATTTAATCTTTTACAACCATTTAAATCTAAAATGAAATACCAGTATTAGTTTCACAAATGAGGAGGCTGTGACCAGGTGGAGTTAGGAGCCTGCCCAGGTCTCAGGGCTGGGGTTTGGAGCCCCACAGGCCGCCCTCGGTGTGCTCAGGGAGGCAGGGCCCTGGCGTAACCTTGGGCATAGGAGGTGCTTGAGAGAGCCTCAGGAATGAAGGAATGAGGTGAAGGTCAAAAGTTCAGGACTGGCAGAGAAACCTGAGCTTTCCAGAACTGGGGTGATCTGAGAGCTGGGAACTTGGCCTCCCTGAGGGACTCTTCCTGTGGGCATACCTGCCTGAGGCTTCTGGAGGGTTCTTTGTGGTCAAAGACCATTTCTTTGTCACATAATGGGCCCAGCGTGGGGAACACCGGAAGCAGCAACTCCAAATGGCCCAGAGAGACCCACAAATGTGTGTGTGTGATTTCCAAAGGAAGGCCTCAGAGCTCACTGGCAGCCAAGCTGATGAAAACCTGGGGCTCCTAACTTCTGCCCGGGACCATCTATACACTAGACTGGGAGGCCCAGGCCGTGTGGCCTGCCATAGTGGAGACAGCTTTGGGCTGGTCAGAGCCCTTGGCCCTCTCAGATCTCATCTGGAGAGTGATCACAGACTCTGTGGTCCCATTCACATACCTCCCACGGCCCTTCAGGGTCATAGGGAGGAACCATGGGTAGAAAGACTGTATCTGAGGCACAGTCAGTGAGGAACAGAGGAGAGAGGAAAACCTCCTCCTCCTCCTCCTCCTCTTCCTCCTTCTTCTTCTTCTTCTTTGTAGTACTGGGGACTGAACCCAGGGCATTCTTCCTCTGAGCTACACCCCCAGCCCTATTTTATTTTTTATTTTGAAACAGGGTCTCACTTAGTTGCAGAGGACCTCATTTAGTTGCTGAGGCTGGCCGCGAACCTATGATCCTCTTGCCTCAGCCTCCCAAGTACTGGGATTAGAAGCGTGCGCCACCACGCCTGGCTGGGATGAAAACTTTCTGAGCCTCGGTTTCTTCGTCTGTAAAGTGGCGGTGGCAGGGCCTGGTGGGGTGAAGCAGCATGACAGGAAGTGCTGCTGTGTTCCCTAGGTTCCCCTGCAGGGACAGGTACATTGCCCCATGATTCCAGAGGTGACATTCTCTGTAACACATCCAAATGCTCAATTACAAGTTGGTTTTAGGTCTGAAAACGATGTCCTTGCTCCCTCCCCCACAAATGTCTCAGCTCCCCCAGCCCTGGTCCGCCACCCCCTGGTGTTTCCTCCCTTGGACTTAAACCTTTCAGAGATCTCTTTGGTTAGGGCCTAGGCCAGAGTACTTGAGTACTCATTCATTCATTCATTCATTCCTACACAAGCAGGACCTGGGCAGACAGGGGAAGGCACATCCCCAGCATCTTCAGCGGGATGGAGAGAGGGAGGTGGATCCGGCAGGTGTGGGGATCCTGTGGGAGCAGTGGCCAGCGAGAAGGGCGGAGGAGAGGTCACTGCGACCAGCCTTCATTGTGCTTCAATGATCCTGTGTTTATGCTGCTGCACCCTCAGAGCCTGGCAGATGGAACCTACGGGCTGGGTGGGTGTTTTGCAACCGACAAAGCCGACTTTGGGGCATTGTCACTGGGGAGAGGGGGCAGGAGGGTCCAGGGATTACACCCTGGTGGCTTTCAGGCTCATAGTCCTGGGGCAGTGTGCCATGGACAGTGGCCCTGATGGTCTGGGAAACAGCCCAGGGGACGTGGCCCATGGGCGTCGCGGGCTGCGGGTGCGTGTCTGGGACGTTCCCACACTGAGCCTGAGGCGGGTGGGGTGCTGGGAGGGGAGGAGGGTGCCGAGAGGGGCGGGTGGGGAGATGGCGGCAGGCGCGGGCAGAGCGGGAGGCGGCGGGATGGATGGCCCAGCCGGCTTGCCTGGGAACCGAAGCGACGTCGCGACCACGCCAGCCCGAGGGAGCCAGGGGGTCAGATGGCAGGCCCTCCCTCGGGAGGCCTGGCCCGCCGGAGCGGGAGGGAGCCGGCGACGCAGGCTGTTCTCAGGCAGGCGGGCTGCGGGAGGGGCCGGCAGCTGCCGCCTCCCTCCTGCCCACCCTCCCGTGAAGCCCTCCGGTCAGTGCAGCGGCAGCGACCTGAGTCTGGTCTGCATTGGATCTCAGGGCTTGGAGGAGGCTTCCAATGTGGCACCCCCAGGGCCTCAGAGAGGGCTGGCACCACCTCCCCTCAGGCCTCCCAGCCCCAGCCCCCTTCTGTGTACAGAGGCAGGGACCTCGTGGACATCACCCCTGTTCCCAGAGAAGGAAAGCGACTTGCCCACGGTCACACAGCCAGGCAGAGGTAGAGGACACCATGAACGGTTCCTCAGGACCAGGCCACCCTGAAACACACTTTTGTTTCCATACAGGCTCATGTGGCTGGTGGCAGAGGCCTTGGGAGAGAGCACCGCATCCGTACCTAGCTCTCGCGTGGATCAGGGGCCAGTTTGGGGGCAACAGTGAGACGTCATGGGCAGGGACCCTGGTGACCTGAACAGCAGGTTGGCAGGATTGCTTGCTATGGTTTGACTGTTCTGTCACCTCCAAACATGTTGGAATGGTAATCCCCAAGAAGCAGTGTTGGGAGGGACCTAATGGGAGGCTCTGTCCTCATGAATGGATTAATGTCCCTATAAAAATGACTGTGGAAGTGGGCACCCTCTTCCACTCCTCTGGGGTGTGAGGACCCAGTATTCCTCCCCTGAGGGTGACTCAGTGTTCAGGGCACCATCTTGAAAGTAGAGGAATCAGAGGAACAGGCCCTAACCTGCTGGCTCCTTGCTCTTAGACTTTCCAGCCTCGGAACTCCAGAACGAACCTCTATTCTTTATAATATTCCCAGCTCGGGTATTCTGTTATAGTAACATAAAACGCATGAAACCCTGTGGAACCTGATTCTCCTCAGAGCATGCCACGAAGGGCTCAGGATACAGCGAATCCTGCACCATGTCCATTCAACATTCCCGAAGGCAGCTCTGTGGACAGAAACACGTGCTTGGGCAGGTTCCACCCTGGGCTGGGTACTGGGGTTACCAGAATGGCAGCTGCCCCTCATGCCCTGAAGCCTTGGGTCCAGCCCAGAGCCCGGCATCAGCTGGAGCTGAGGTGAGGACAAAGCAGCCTAGGAGAGGGGACTTCTGGCTGAGAAGGTCGTGAGGTCCCTCTCTACCCAAGCCGCTCTGTGCCAGCCTTACAACACTCCTGCTAGGCAGGTCCCACCAACAGCATCCTGCAGGTGAGGACCTGGGCAGGAGAGGAAAAGCCACAGGTAAAAGGTTGCAGGGACAGGACCGGGGAGCCCCTGGGGACCTCCCCGCAGGTATGGGCCGCAGAACAGGACTGGGATTCTGAGTTTTTGGTGCAGATCTATCAGTAACTTTGTGACTTTGGGCAAAACACTTCCCCTGTCTGGGCCTCCATTTCCTCTTCTGTACTGTGGGAACCATGATATTGCCCCTCCTCCCTGGAATGTCACAGGGCTTACCTGGTGACCCATGCAAAAACTAACCAAAAGCATCACGTGCCATCTCTGCAGCCCAGGCCTGCTGCTCCTCACGAAGGGAGGGAGGCTCCCAGGTCCCTCCTGCTCTAGGAGCACCAAGTGTGGACCCTGGCCCTGTTCCCACAGGAAGGGGGATGGGAGAAGAGGGAGTCTCGGTTTATCTTGTCCCAGCCCTCCTCGTTCTAAAAGTGGGGTCCTCTGACCAGAGGCTCAGACTGTTCCTCCATTCAGGAGGGCAGGCTTTTTTTTTTTTTGGTGGTACTGGGGATGGAACCCAGGGGCATTCTACCTCCAGGCTACACCCCCAACCTGATTTTATTCTTTATTTTGAAACAGGGTCTCACTAAGTTGTGGAGGGCCTCACTAAGTTGCTGAGAGGGCCACGAACCCGGATCCTTGGGTCTCAGCCTCCCAAGTACTGGGATTACAAGCATGCGCCACCACTCCCAGCTGAGGAGGACAGGCATTTTAGAGATGGCCCCCAAACTGGCCCTGTGCCCTAGATGGGCAAGTTGAGTCCCGAGGGAGGCTGATGCTTGCCTGGGGGTGCCCCTCTCTGAGTAAGGTGTCCAGGCCTCAGTTCATCTTCCATGCTGCTCTCCTCTGAGGTCCACAGAGAACAGGCAGGAGACCTGCACAGGCTCAGGAACAGAACAGGCAGGCGGTGAGCTTCATTAATAGAATCAGGGCACATAAATAGTCTCTCCCTGCCCCCACGGTGCAGGCTATGCCCAAGAGCCGGCTTGGCATTCTGGAGACTTGCGCATCGATACAGGAACTTCTGTGCACTCAGCCTGTGCTCGGGGAGATGGGAGGCAAGACAGCCTTCCACAGAGCGCAACAGCCAGCAGTGATGGAACCTGGTAAACCATTAAGATGCCTCCTGGGCTGGGTATAGTGGTATATGCCTGTAATCTTAGTACTTGGGAGGCTGAAACAGGAGGATTGCAGGTTCAAGGCTAGCCTCAGTCGCTTAGCTTGGAGATACAATGCCCTGGGCTCAATCCTCAGAATGGAAAAAAAAAAAAAAAGGCCTCCTGGGTGGGAGGGATTCTAAGGTGGAGGCAGAGAGCTATGTGACTGAAAGCCAGGAGGTGGTGGCCAGTCTTGGGGATGCTTTAACAGGAAATGAGGAGAGGTAGAAAGGAAGGAGGAGAAGAAGAAATGGGAGACGGGTCTGTGTGGCCCTGCCCGCACTGACGGATGCCAGGTGGCTGCCTTCTTTCTCCAGTTGGGAGCCCTGGTGCCAGCCTCAGGGGTGGGCAGAACCTCTCGTGTGCTCATCTGCTGACTTCGCCCCTGCTAGTTGCTCTCTGCCAGGAGTGAGGGCTGCTCACTTCTTCCTTCTGTGGTGAGTGTTTCATGACCAAGGAATCGGAGCCCCAGAGAGGCTGATCCAGTTGCCTGCGGCCCTACAGCATAAGGAGGGAGGTTCAGGTTGGTTGTAGGCCTTCTGACCCTAATCTCGGAGCAAGCTGATGGAGGAGCCGGGGGGGGGGCTGCTCACTGAAACCCAGCGATGCCTGTCACATGGGCTGCTGTCAGCCAGGTGGGGATGCAGTGGCTGGCCTGTTGCTGGGGAGGCCCAGGACTCCCAGGCATGGAAGTCGGCACAGACTCTGGCCTCATGGAGCGTCTCTTAGATTTCACAGAGGTCTATGATGCCACGACCTCAACTGTCCTCCCCGCCTGTCACTTAGATCCAGCTGCACTCTGATCTAATAACCCACACAGACTTTGCTGTCATCTAAGGATGTTCCCTGATAAAATCCTTGCATGTAAGCTAGGCATTGTGGTACACATCTATAATCCAAGTACTTGGGAGGCTGAGACAGGAGGATTGCAAGTTTGAGGGCAGCTTGGGCAATGTAGTAAGACCCTGTTGCAAAATAAACAATAAAAAAGGGCTGGGGGTATAGTTCAGTGGTAGAACATGCCTGGGTCCTAACCCCAGTACCACAAAAAAACAAAAAAGAAAGGCTAAGGGTGTAGCTTAGTGATAGAATGCCCTTGGGTTCATTCCCAATAACACACACACACACACACACACACACACACACACACACTCCTTGCATGCATAATCCTGAGTTTTGGGAGGTGGTCCCCAAGGATCCTAACTAACACAGCTGGGAAGACAGGTTAATTCAGGGGCTCTTGGGACCCCTCCTCCTGCTGAGCTGCAGCTGGCTTCAGAATCAGGAGTATTGGATTCCGGAGGAGACCTGTCATGGCCGGTGACCTGCTGCCCCCCCCCCCCCGCTCCGCAGACCTCACCTGCTCTGGGGGGAGTCTCAGCCCTGCTCTTGTCTAGTTTGCCCTTTGGGGTACACCAAAGGGGAGAGTATTTCTTGGGAGCCTCAAGTCACCCCTCTGAGCATAGCATCTTCAACAGGTCTTACCTGGTTCACAGACGAGGCCGTTTCCTCACACATGGCCAGGGGACCTTGCTGTCCCCCCCCCCTCCTCCCTGTCCCTTCTTCCACACCTCATCCTGCCTTCCACTCTTGCTAGGAGAATGAGAGGTGGCAAGAGAAGGTGGCAGCAGTAGGTGAGGAAGGGATGGAGGTGCCCGGGACTGGGAGACATCTTCCCAGGTTCGTCCTGAGAGACTGGGAGATGCTGTGGAACCCCAGACCCTTCCTCCGCCTCCCTGACCAAGCCTGGCTGCTTCTCCCCATAAAAGCTAAATTTACTCTTTGTGTGTGTGTGTGTGTGTGTGTGAGTGTGTGTGTGTGAGCACGCGCTAGGGATTGAACTCAGGGGAATTCTACCTCTGAGCCACACCCCTAGCCCTATTTTATTTTTTATTTGAAAACAGGGTCTCACTAAGTTGCTGAGAGCCTTGCTAAGTTGCTGAGGCTGGCTTCAAACCTGAGATCCTCCTGCCTCAGCCTCCCAAGTACTGGGATTACAGGTGTGTACCACCACGCCCAGCTAAATTTACTCTTTTAACAGGTACAGCAATGCATTGAACACAATAGAATGCTTGAGAAGGGGGAACATCCCGCCTTCCAGGGTCAGGAGTCAGCGCTGCTGTGCCCGGCCTCCTGAGAGGGGAGGAGAAGACTCCACACACTGCTCCTCCTGGGGAAAGGAGGCCTGGGTTGCACGACCTAGGGGAGATCGCCCCCAAGTGCACTGCCATGGGACTCAAGCTCTTCTTTCACCTAGGTGACCCCTAAAGACTTGTGGTTCAACTCTATGGGGCTGGGTGTTCATTGAGGTGCTCCCTAAAGACTCCACTTTCCCTCCTCCCTATCTAGCTCAGAACCAGCAGGTGGGTAGGCGCCATTTTTGTTCCCATGGCCACTTCCAACCATCTCTTCTTCCTCCTCCTTCTGGAAGCTCAGCTCTTTTTGGAGCTTACCCCCACCTGGCCATGTGCTCTCTTTGCCTTGTCCTGGCTGTTGTCTGCTGACCTCCCGTTGCTCTCCTGCACTGCTTGGGATGCTGGCTCTGTCACTGACCTTCCATGTGGATGACCATTATTCAAGTCTTGGTTCCTTAACTGCCTCACCTCTGACAATCTCATTCTAACTGACTGGTCTCAGGGTCCCTCCAGGACCATTCCACCTCTGAAACCTGAAATCTAGCGCCACTTTCCCTAACTGCCCTCCTCTCCTTCCAGTCTCTGACTTGATCCATGGCTCTCAACTGCCACAATTTTCAACCCCACTATTTTTGGCTTCTTTTTTTCTCTCTGTGATGTTTGGAGAATCTCCACCTTAGTTGAACCCAATCATTTCCCCAGGAGCTGAATTTTGTGGAAGATGGGATTCCCTGTGGTGCCTGATTGTAAACCCCCCAGGTTTCTTGTTGCTGCCTGGCCAGCTCTTTATGTTTTGCGGGGCAGCCGCTCTCCCCCAAGACTTCCGATCTTGTCAGACTTCCCACCCCTGCCTAGCTGATGGCCATGCCTTATGCTTTCTCTATTCCCAGCATCTGAGTGGAAGCTGGTCGACCTCTTTGAACCCTCCACCCAAGGCCTTCATGGCAGCTCTCACAAGATGTGAATGGCTTGTTGCTTTGTTATTGACTTGTTCATTACCCCTCGAAAATTACCATCATAGCACTGGGCACAAATAGACACTCACTACTTCTCTACTTAGTGCATAAATCTGTATGTATTAGGGGTAAGTTAGGCTTATTGACCAATATCTTTAAGTTGTGAAACTAATATGGTTTGCACTCAATACAGAAAACCTTAGACAATGGAAAAGTAACAAGGAAGGAAAGGTAGGAGTTAATTATAATTTATCACTTATTTTATTTTTGGTGCTAGGGATTGAACTAACTCCAAGCTACATCCCCAGCCCCTATATTTCATTTTTTATTTTGAAACAGGGTCTTGCTGGCCGGACATGGTGGCACAAGCTTGTAATCCCAGTACTTTGGGAGGCGGAGACCAGAGGATCCGGGTTCGCGACCAGCCTCAGCTCTCTCTCTCTCTCTCTCTCTCTCTCTATCTAGTGAGGCCCTCTGCAACTTCGTGAGACCCGGTTTCAAAATAAAGCATAAAAAAATAGGGCCAGGGGTGTAGCGCAGAGGTAGAACGCCCCTGGGTTCTATCCCCGGTACCACAAAAAAAAAAAAAAAAAAAAAAGAAACAGGGTCTTGCTAACTTGTTGAGGCTGATTTTGAACCTGCAATTCTCCTGTTTCAGCCTCCTAAGTACTAGGATTACAGGCCTGTGCCACCAGGCCCGGCTCTATCATTTATTAATTACTACTGTCAATATTTTGTTATTCATGCAGTCAAAGTTTTCTACACATGTATTTTTTCTTCACAAAATGGTGAATAGATACAGATGATGACTCAAAATTGGTAGTGAACATTGTCCTACATTTTTAAATAGTCTTCTATTAAATATTCTAAATATTTTTAATAGTTTCACAGTGTTCCATTGTATAAGTGACCTTAATTTACTTAACTACTTCCCTAATGTTGAACATTGATGTTATTTCCATATTTTTTTATTTTCCCTAGTCAATATCCTTATACATAAATATGTGTATACAGTATTTTTCCTGTGGCTGAATTCTTAAGTGGGCTGGTGGGTCAAAGAGTATGCATATTTTAAGGCTTTTGATTTAGATTATTAAATCACAAGAGACAATTTGCTTTGGAAACCAAATAAACACAAACATAATCTCCTATTTTGCCAAGCATTACAAACCCTCTTCAGGAGCTCTGGAAGTCTGGTCCCCCAGGCATCTTGCGGCTTGTGCCATCCTTTCTTCCGTGTTCTGCGTAAACATCAGAGAGGTCTTGATGGCTCCCTCCTACAAAATAGCACTGCTCTTCTTTTCATCCCTCACATGGATTCCACAGTTATGCATATACTCAGCATCCTGGGAGAAGTTTCACCTGTTTTTTTGTTGGTACCAGGGATTGAACTCAGGGACTTGCACATGCGAGGTAAATCCTCTACCACTTAAGCTATAGCCCCAGCCCACCCATATTTTATATATGAATTTTGTAGTACTGGGGATTGAACCCAGTGGGGTTGTGCCACTGAGCTATACCCGAGTCCATCGATTGAAAAAACCCCAGTATCCACCTCGTATCACATTCTCAACTTCATGGCTACTGCTTAGGGGAAAAATAGGGCCAAATATTGAGGTCATCTCTCTAGATCTCCCTTCTTTCAAGGATCATGACCTTTAGGTATCTTCAATGCCTTCAAACAACGTTTGAAAATGTATTTTATCTTTTTTTCCCCCTAGTTGTTCTTGGTGGGAATGTTGGGATGCTATCTAAGCAAGTCCAGTGTAGCCAGAAGTAGAAATCTGCAGACTTTAGAACCTACCCCTGTCAAAAAGCAGTCCTCATCCACTGCTTCCACTCCACCATGTGTGGTGCGGGGGCAGTGGCAGCCCTGCTGGGAGTCTGCTCCTACCCAGTATACCTGCTCGTCCGTCCTTCATATGGGACATAGGCCTGCTGCCTAATGATGTCCATGGCCTGGAAGCTGCCTGGCTCCCCTCCAGCCCCGGGGTCCAGGCTGGTCAGGATGGTGGCAGGCTGGCTTCAGCAGGTCCTCTGCCACCGTAGGAGGCCAGGCCTGCTGCTCTCTGCTGACTGGCTTCACTCAATGCTGTCCCTGTTGTGCCAGGCTCACTGTCCAGTGCTTAACATCAGAGGTCTCATTTCCTCCTCATAAAAGCACTAGCAAATAACTAAAGTTACCTTCATGTCACACACGAGGAAAATCAAGCCCTAGGGTTAGTCAGAATCCTGGCCCACCCCATAGGAGTACATACGTATTCATAGGTTTACTTGTTAATTTTCTGGCTCACCCTAGGCTATAAGAAACACAGTGTGGAGAATATGTCTATATGTCTGTTTTATGTCCTCATCATATACCCATGCCTGGCACAAAATGTGTAGGCAATAACAAACCTTAAAAGAAACAAAGTTGAGCCGGGCGTGGTGGCGCATACTTGTAATCCCAGTACTGGGGAGGCTGAGACCAGAGGATCCGGGTTGGCGTCCAGCCTCAGCTACTTAGTGAGGCCCGCTGCAACTTAGTGAGACCCTGTTTCAAAGTAAAGAATAAAAAGTAGAGCCAGGTGTGGTGACACATGCTTGTAATCCCAGTACTTGGGAGGCTGAGACCTGAGGATCCTGGTTTGCAGCCAGCCTCAGCTATTTAGTGAGGCCCTCCACAACTCAGTGAGAACTGGTTTCAAAATAAAGAATAAAAAAATAGGGCTGGGGTGTAGCTTGGAGGTAGAATGCCCCTGGGTTCAATC
>PVJS01031763.1:0-23193 GCA_004027185.1 Glis glis | reverse complement strand
GAGAGAGAGAGAGAGAGAGAGAGAGAGAGCTGAGGCTGGCCTCGAACCCGGATCCTCCGGTCTCTGCCTCCCAAAGTACTGGGATTACAAGCGTGCGCCACCACGCCCGGCTGCTACCTACCTCTCAAGAAGGGACTCTAGTTCATGCTAAGAAAATATTCCATAAGAGCAAAGCAGAGCCAGGAATGAAAGGCAAAAGACAACTGTAAGAAAAAACAGGAAGCAGAGACCCCCGACGGCTCTCCGTGCATCTGTGCTCCATGCAGCATTATTCACACCAGCCAAAAACTGGAAGCAAGCGTCTATGGAAAGCGAAACGCGGTCTATCCCTACAATGTGATGTCAGTCAGTCTTAAAAAGGAAGGACATTCCGACATGTGCCACAATAGGGATGAACCTTGAGGACATCACAGTAAGAGAAATGACCAAATGCTGTAGGATTCCACTCATCTGAGGGCCCTAGAGTGGTCCAACGCGTGGGGACAGAAGGAGGGTGAGCGGTGTTTGCCAGGGGCCGGGGAGGTGGGAATGCGAGGCTAGAGTTTAGTGGGGACAGAGGTTCAGTTGTGTGAGAGGAAGCATATGTAGATGGATGGTGGCAGTGGATTCGCAACCATGTGAGTGTGCTTGATGCCACTGACGCACGCTTAGAAATGATCGAGGTGGCGGATTTTGCGTTGTGTGTACTTGGCCCTCTGTGCACGTATGTTACTGTGACTGTGAACTATATATATATATATATATATATTTTTTTTTTTTTTTTGCGGTACCGGGGATTGAACCAGGGGCGTTCTACCTCCGCACTACACTCCAGGCCCTATTTTTTATACTTTATTTTGAAACCGGTCTCACAAAGTTGCGGAGGGCCTCACTAAGTAGAGAGAGAGAGAGACAGAGAGGGAGAGAGAGAGAGGGAGAGAGAGAGAGAGCTGAGGCTGGCCGCGAACCCGGATCCTCCGGTCTCTGCCTCCCAAAGTACTGGGATTATAAGCGTGCGCCACCACGCCCGGCTTTGTGAACTATATTTTGATGTGAGACTATAATGCACCAATAAAAGTGTTAAAAAAGATCCTCTCTAAGAAGAAATGATCAAATCCACCCAGCCCCATGGAAGCAGAGCTGGGATGCCTCACCCTGGCACCCAGGCTCTGAGGGACCATCCTGAGGGCTCAGTCAGCTAGAGCTCCTGAGACTGCAAAGCTCAGCGATCAGGCTTTTAAGTCTTTATCACACACCATAATTTTCTGAGAGAGATGAAGATGACCTGGGAAACTATGGAGACTAGCATTCCAATTTTTTGGAGGGCCCACTATGTGGCTGCCCAGCGCTGAGCTGGGAAGACCTCTACCCACCTCTCTCTCTTTTTTTTTTGGCTGTACCAGGGATTGAACCCAGGGGCATTCTACCTCTAGGCTACACCCCCAGCCCCATTTTTTATTCTTTATTTTGAAGCAGGGTCTCACTAAGTTGCAGAGGGCCTCACTAAGTAGCTTAGTGAACCCAGATCCTCCGGTCTCAGCCTCCCAAGTACTGGGATTACAAGCATGTGCCACCATGCCTGGCTCACTCACCTCCCTTGACAGTCCCCAGCCCCACGAAGCCCGCGCCCCTCTCCCTCTTTCACAGAGGATCCAGCAGAGGCCTCCTGGCTCACCCAAGGGGACGGCGTCAGAATGTGGTGACGCCATGAGTCCTTGGCCAGACGCCAATCCCAGGCGGCTCCACTCTTCCCTTCCCTGCAGGCACGGCCATTATTAATATGGCAAACTCTCAACTGTGGGCTCGATGGAGGGCGACCCTTGGCGGTCACTTAAGGGAAGCTGAGCTCCTCATCCCTGGGCAACAGTGGCGCCCTCCGTGATGCTCCAGGCCCCGCCTGGACGGAGCTTGGCCAGTGCCTGTCTCTCAGTCAGCAGGCTGTCACTTTTCGCCATTGTCATCGGGAAGTAATACTGACTAGACTCCATCTACCTTAGGGTTAGCCAGCGAAATTGACCCTGGCCTAGTGTTCATGCCGCTGCTCACAAAGGTGCGGCCCATCACACGGTGACCACGCCGCATCCTAGAGCACAAAAGCGCCTCCCTTATGAAATATGCATTTCATTTGAAGGCCATGAGCTAGGCAGCTGGTCACATTTCCCCTTCTGCCTCAGCTGTTGGAAACTCACCCATGAGTCATGATAGTTGTGATGTCTCCAGGGCCATCTTAGCCCAGGGTTTTGGTTCAATTATTTCTCCAGCTCATTAAAAGCTTTTTTTTTTTTTTTTGGCTTGGGGCTTGAACCCAGAGGCATTTTACCTCCAAGCTCCGCCCCCAGCCCTTTTTATTTTTATATTTTTTGAAACAGGATCTCACTAAGTTGCTGAGGGTCTCTCAGTAAGTTGCCAAGGCGATCCTCGAACCTATGATCCTCCTGTCTCAGCCTCCCAAGTACGGGAATTACAGGAGTGTGCCACCACACCTGGCTGCTAGCATCTTGTATCACAGTTTTACCAGTTTTTCTCTGTGTAAACCACAGTAGTTCCCATTGTCTGCAGTTTCACTCTCTATGGTTTGTCATGTGCAGTCAACCAAGGTCTACAAATATTAAATAGCAAATTCCAGAAATAAATAATCTCTAACTTTTAAAAGTTCTATTATAGTATGTTATCATAATTGTTCCATTTTAGTAACAATTATCATTGTGTGTGTGTGTGTGTGTGTGTGTGTGTGTGCGTGTGTGTGTGTGTGCGTGTGTGTGTGTGTGTGTGTGTGTGTTACTGGGAATTGAACCCAGGGGAATTCTACCTCCCAGCTACACCCCAACCCTTTTTGTTTTTGCTTTTGAAACAGGGTCTTGTTAGGTTGCTGAGAGTCTCACTGAATTGCTGAGGCTGTCCTCGAGCGTGCAATCCTCCTGTTTCAGCCTCCCATGTACTGGTATTACAGGGGTGTACTACCACGCCCGGCTAACAATTATTATTGCTGATCTCTTTCTCTGCCTAATTTATAAATTGTACTTCATGATAGGTATTAGTGGATAGGGCAACACAGTAGCGTTTGATATTATACAAGGTTTCAGGCAAGCCCTCAGGGTCTTGGAATGATTGGGGTGGGGGTGACTGTATAAACCACCTCAAATTTAGTTGCATATAAATTATAACACTGTCCGTTATAATTTAGTGTCAAAGATTTTTTTTAGGTTATGTGAAAACTGATCATTCATCACAGTTTTCATGGTATACACAGTGTTGTGTTGCCCAACTCTCCAGAGAAACCGGTTTGCAAACATTGGTAACGAGTAGGTTGAACACTTTCCCATTGTGATGTTACCTGGGTAGATTTGAATACTTTTAGACCAGCTGTAGTGCTGCTTAGCTTGGGAACCAACAGCTGCAAAATAAGGGAAAAATAAACCAGGTGAGGTGGTACACGCCTCCCAGTGCTTGGGAGGCTGAGACAGGAGGATCACAGGTCAGAGGCCAGCCTCAGCAACTTAGCGAGACCCTATTTCAAAAAACAAAAATAAAAAGGGCTGGATGTATATCTAGGAGGTAGAATACCCCTGGGTTCAGTCCCCAGTATTACTACTACTAATAATAATAATAACAAGTAAAGGAAAAAAAAAGCCTGGAGAGGTTAAGAAGAAAAAGAGAAATTTTTAACTAACTCTAGACAGAGCATAAAGTGGTTCTTTGTTCTGTATCTAATCGCGCACAGCAGAGAACTTTTATCTAATGCTCATGAAAACATGTTTTACTTGTCAAAGAAGCCTCAGATCTGATTCAAGTTAGAGGCCGTTACTCCTGCCCACAGCGGTGGACCCAGGAGGTGGCCGTGCACGTCCCTCCCTTGGTCGCCGTGTAAACATTCCGGAGGCCCAGGGCGGAAGGTTGGGGCCGTACTCATTCTGAGAGTAGTTACAGATGTAAACCGTGGCCCTTTTCTCTTTTGTTGAGTGAAACCCATCCTTGTCACTAAAAGGCCTTTGAAACTGACTCAAATGGCTTTGAAACATCGGTGGGATATGATCAGACTGCCCGAGGAAGGTATGTTCTGACTTTTTTCCACAGATATCAAAATATACTATGTTCATTTAGTCCACACTTGGCGTCTTCAGCTGGCTGGATGCTGGGCTAGGCCTGGGGACAGGAGATGGATCAGACATCCTTGAGAGACCTTGGTCAGCTTGGGAGATAGCCTAGACTCGCGAATGGATGATCACAGGACAGTGTAATAAGGCCTGCGCGGGCACTGCCCTGGGTTGAATTATATTCCCCCAAAGACGTTTGTGGCCTCGCTCCGCCTGAGGCTCCTGGATGTGACCTCACTGGGAATCTCAAGTTAAGATGAGGTCCCGCTGGGTTAGGGTGGTCCCCGAATCCCATCACTGGTGTCCATAAGGACAGAGAAGTTTGGAGGCTCACCCACAGGCAAGATAGCCCCATGAAGATGGCGGAAGGGACCAAACTAGGGCCACCATAAACCTGGGGATGCCAAAGATGCCACAACCACTGAGACCTGCAAGGGTCAGGGAAGGCAGGAGGCCCTGAGAGGAGGCGACCTTGCACTGTGGCGGGGTGAGGACTTGGGAGCTAGCCCAGTGGGGAAGCTGGGACGGCAACCCCCAGAATAAAGGCCGCAGACACACACAGTCCACCCACACCTGCAAGAGGAAGTGGGCTGGGGTTAAGGCTTCCTGCCCTGGGCTCCTTGAGCCCTCCTGAGCTCCTACACATGCGCTCAGATTCTATAATGTTTCCCGGATCCTGATGAGGGTAAGAAATGTTTTTCTTGCATAAAGAGTTTTTGAGAGAGCAGGCAGCTCCCCACAAGGTCACAAGCCAGCCATGCCAGAGGGACTTGGCAGAACCGCCAGAAGATGCGGTCGGTAGGGTCACCAGGCTGATTGTGACCTTGCCAAGACCAGGCAGGGACATTAACCCGAGGCTGTGCAGCAGAGCCCTTTTCACAAGGTAAAACCCGCCTCGGCTCTCAGGTGGACGTCGGAGGTTAGGGAAAGGGAGGAGGCAGAGGGGACCCCACCATCTCTATTGCAGGTGACAGGGGGTGGTGATGGACTGGGAAGAGGACGTACAGGAGGGGCTGGAGGGGGCTGAGTTGGAGGCACCTTGCGGCAGCTGAATCTCAAGGCTGTGCCCACAGGGGGGACCTGGGCTCGTCCTTGGTCACATTGGTCTACGAGGCTTCGGGAAGAGGGTACAGAGGGAGAAGAGAGGACACACAGAGACAAGCAGGACACCACAGCCAGGAAGGAGAAAGACAGAAAGAAGCCCCAGTGAAAGAGGGAAAGAATCTCAAGAGGCCTCGGGCAGTCGACAGTGGCAAATCTCAGAGATGAGTTGATCCTGAATCTGAAAAGCGATTCTCCCCTAGAAACAGCTGCTTTAAAAGAGCAAACGGGGGTGTGGTGAAAGGTAGAGTGAAATCCAGAGTCCATCTTGATTTCTCTAAGACTAGCACCGAGGGAAGGCGTGTAAAACCACTACGTGGATGCAGCAGTGCCTGATGCGAGCACGTAGACGCGGAGGTACAGGAGCGGAGATACTTCCCGGGGGGGGGGGGGACCTGAGCCGCGCTCACCAGCTGCGTCCTGGTGTGATGGCCTGATTCATTAGGCGACACGTGGTGGCGTTTGTCTGTTGCTTTTGTAGAGACCACTGGAGCCATGTTGGACGACAGGCAGGAACTGTGTATGATTCCTTAACCAGGCCCAGCGCTTCACCAACGTGCTGCGGGCTCATCTTCAAACGTGCTAGATTTTCCTGCTTTTATATTTTGCCTTAGGCCGTTTCTACCTTTCCCTGTGACCTCTGCTTGGACTAGGCCACCTTCTCCCACCCCCTTCCACTTCTGTCTAAAGCCACCACATCAACAAGGCCATGCTAGGCATCTTCCCCTCCCCTGAACGTTTCCTGGTCCCCTGGGCTGGAAGTGCTCTCCGTGGCTTTTCAAGGCCTAAGACAGCAAGGCTGTGACTTTGTCATAGAGCCCTTGGGCGGAAAGAACATCTCCCCACTTTTCTTTGCCTCTTAGCCCAGAGCCTTATGCGCCCTGCCTGTGGCATAAATTCCTGCCCGGCTGGATTCTGTGGCTGAAGCACACACCCCCTCCAGGGAGGAAGCCGGGATTGCAGAGGCACATGGCTCAGGGCCCGGTGAGGTGCTGCTGGTATCGCTCACTGTGGTTGTATTTTCTCAAAGCAGCAACTTGAAGCGGGGCAGGACTTTGGGGTATGTAGCTCAGGCCGGTCAAGACAAAAGTACAATCCTTCCAACCTTCTCAGGAGAGAAACACTGGCGCATGCTACTGAGTGGACACACTACCCAGGCCAGGAGGACCGGAGTGCTAGACACGAAACACAGGCCACGCGTGACCCAGCAATGGCGATGGAGGTTCATTGGGCTGGTTTAATTAGTTGCCAAACAAAAAGTCAGCATTGCTGGCTATTGTGACCATTTCATTGTGACTGAAGCCTCATCTTGATGCCCCTCCCCCAGGCCAGGCGTGGTTTTTTAAAAGTCATGGGGTAGTTTTTGAATCACAGTAGGACGGTTCCCTTTTGGGGTCTCAGGCTCAGCATCTGTAGAGGAGTGTGGTGCTCTGGACTCAAGCTACCTGGAGCATCCTAGAGGGCTAGCTATGACATAGATGGCCGAGTCCCACCAGAGCCCTCACTCGCTAGGTATGTGGACCCCCTGGTGCGACCTGAGAATGTGCATTTCCCCAGGCTCCTCTGTGATGCTGGTGCTGCTGCTATGGAGACACACATTGAGGGCCCCCTGGGAGGCAGGACCCTCTGGGGGTGACCTCCAAGAAGCAGGAGCTACAGCAGGGATCACTGAGGGTGTGTGGGAGCCAGGTCCTCTTCAGTGAAGGCCCACATGTAACTGTAAACTAGGGATGTTTGCAAGGGAAGAGCAAGAGCTGGGCAAGGGTGCTGTCCAAGGTGACGTCTGGCCTCAACAGCAGAGCCCTTGGGGCCTTTGGTACCACAGACTCACACTGGCTGTGGTCCAAGGTGGAGAAGGAAGTTGTGAGCTATTGATAGCCATTCTCGCTAACAGCAGGGGGACAGGGTGGCCCCCAGCAAAGCAGACCCAGGCAGGGCACAAACAGCGTCAGCTCCACACTTCAGTTTCATAGATGGGGAGGCCAGAATCAAGTAAATGATACAAAGCCACACAACGAGAATTTGAACCTGGGCTGCCCGACTCCAGAGACAAAGCCTGTCTGGTATACATCCTGCGTTGGCTCGGTGTCTGCATGCTCTGCCAGGTCCTTTTAACCAGTTTTACTGTTTTTGTAGATTCCCCTGCACATTTTTATAATGTTTCAGTCACATGGTTCATAGGCTTTCAATTCCTTCCTTTCCATAAATTTTGCATCATAAGTACTTTTCCATATTGCTATCTAGAGTTAATTATTTTAAAGGCCCTATGTTCCATCTACTGCACCTACCTGAATCTCCCAAGTTAATCTGTGGTGGGTAAAATGATATCCCCAAAGATGTCCATGTCCCCATCCCTGGAACCTGTGAACACAGGACCTTGCGTGGCAAAAGGGCAGATGTGATGGTGGTAATAACCTTGAGATGGAAGATTACCCTGAATTATCCAGGTATGCTCAATTTAATCCAAAGTCCTGATGAGATGGAGGCAGGAGAGCAGACAGGGAAGGAGACATAAGATTGGAAGCAGAGGTTGAAGCGATGCAGGATCATGAATTGAGGAATGTGTGTGGTCTCTAGAAGCTACAAAAGACTGGGAAAAGAATTCGCCCCTGGAGCCTTCAGGAAGGTCACCAACCCTGCAAGCACCTTGAAACCCATGTTGGACTTGTGACTTCCAGAACTGTGGGCTCATACATCTGTGTTGTGATCATTTGTTACAGCATCCAGAGGAAACTCATACGTCATCCCTGGTTACCTGATCATGGCAGTTTTCCCTCCTCTCTGCTAGAGATAAAGTGCTTCCCAGTGGCCAGTGTTTATTGCATGATGTTATTTATGTTCTGCACATTGCACTGCGAGCAAGTTAGCTGCATCACCTAATCTTTCTCAGTAACCTATGAACTAGACACTGTCACTAACTCCATTTCACAGTGAGGAACTAGGGAACTAAAAGTAACTTGCCCCAAGCCACATGTCTTGGTCAACATTCTCATGGCTATAATCCAAAGCAACTGACTACACAACTTAGAGGAAGGAAGATTTATTTGCTCACAGTTTTTGGAGATTTCGGTTTCAGTCCATGTGAGGCCAGGGTATGTAGATCTCAGGGCATGGCAGTGGGAAGCAGAGAGAGAGAGAGGTCTTCTTTCACATCATGGAGGCTGGAAGCAAGAGAGTGAGCAAGCAAGGGGATTCAAAGACAAAAGCACAGTCCCTAAGGCCATACCCCCAGGGACCCACCTTCTCCAGCCACACCCCACCTACCTAGGTTACCACCCAGTAAATCCATTACAATGGATTTATCCTCTGATGAGATTACAGCCTCATGACTTAATTACATCAGCTCTGATCATTAATACATAAGCTCTTCAGGGGATATGCTATATCTAACCATAACAATATATGTAGCCAGAGGTGGGATTCAGGCCCTGGGACTCTCTAGTCTGATTTTAGTGGTTTCCTGACCCCTGATCCCACAGCATTGGTGACTACTTGGTCCTTGGGGAGGGCTGCCTTGGTCTTGCACACTAACAATTACAACTGGCAGATGGAATATTGACCCCACACCCCATCACTGCCCAAGTGCTTTACATATGGTTCTCTCAGCTCAGAGAGGGAAAGGCTGCACATTTGCAGGAGGTGTTATCAGCTGCGTTTTATGAATGAAGAAACTCAGAGAGGGTATGTAGCTCACCCACTGCAGTTCAGCCTAGGGCCAAGCTGGGTCAGACCCAGGCCTGTCTGGTCCCAAAGGCCGTGCAGATTCTAAAGTTCTTAGCTACCCACAAGGCCACACAACTGGAGCTGGTGATTTCTGTCTTCATCAGTTGTATTGTCAGTTCATCAAGACACATCAGCTCGGCACAGGAATTCATGAGACCTTTCAGGCCTTATATTTGTGCTTTTCATGAAAAGTAATCTGTGCACATCATCTCAGATGACCGTCTCTGTCACTCCCTAACAGTCATAGATGGAACCTCAGCCACACATCTGGGTTAGAGCTGATGGAGCCTCACTGTCATCCAAGGGCAAGATGAGACAGAGCCAGGCTTTGAATGGGACAGCGGTGCCCCTTGATATTCCCTTAAACCACATCTTGACTTCCTTGCAAATCTACAGCTTGAAGATTCTACAGCATATTTTCTCCACAAAATGCTTTAAATGCAATCTAAAAAATTTTAATAAACCTTTTGTTTTATCCTGGGGCTCATCTTTGTCACCTAGGCTGATCTCAAAGTTGCAATCCTTCTTTCTCAGCCTCCCAAATAGCCGTGCTTACAGGTATGTGCAGCTGCACCCAGCTCCTTCAATAAACCTTTCTGATGTAAAACTCTAGTTTTAGAGAGCCACTTTCTGAAACCTCTTCTTTCTCATCAGCACCAACAGCTGGGAAACATTCATTGTTGCCTTCTAAAAATTTACTTTCCCCCTTGTGAAGGCAAAATTGCTGTCCTGGGCTGTGGGGGCTGGACCTGGGGCTCTCAGACTTCTTCCTCACTCTTCTTCCTGCTTGATTCATGTTCGTGCGTGAACCACCTGTGCAGGGGCTGTGAGAGATCTCCTGAGCCAGTACTAAGGTTATCTCGAGTCCTGCCTCAGGAGCTAGGCAGATCTTGAAATACACCCAGGTTATGTGCAAGAGTGCTCCTTCCTACTTCTACTAGGGCTGCATGAGTTGGGCAGGGCAGAGTTAGTGCATGAGGAAAGTTAGGCTGAGTGGTTCTGTGGATGTGTCCATCACTACGTACACTTGAACCTGAAGGTATTGTTAGGGGTCCCTGTGGCAACTGTTCATGGAGAGGTACATGTGGAGGATTGCACAGTGTCACAATATTATCCAAAATTATTCTCAGATACACTAAACGTTCTAATAAGAGTGTCTGGGTCATACATCACCCTTACAATGATGGTTGCTTTAGGAGATTGGATGAAAGTCGGTCTTGTTTTTCTGCCTTTTGTAATTTTAGTCATGATAAGATATCTAGAGGTCCAATTCTCTCTTCTGCTGGGTGTAAACTCCGGATGCTGGAGAACATGATGGGGCTGTCCTTGTTCAATTATTACTGAATCTAAGGAACATAAACATCCTATGGAAGAAACAATCTTGTAGCCCAATAAACTGAATAATAATGGACTCCCAAGAGTGTCAATGAAAGGGAGTAAAATACATGAGGGGAATATACAACCTTTTATCATGGGTTAGCGTATATTGGATTCACTACTGGCTAGTATAATGTATGAGTAGGGGACATTAAGTTTTATAGTAAACTTAAAGTTATATATTCCATTTTATCCTTCTATGTGCTAAAAGTAGCAATCTTATCTCCTTTTGTCTAGGATTACGGGACAACCACTACAGACCAAACGATCAGATCACCCTTAGAAATCTCCAGTCTGATGTTACAGAGAGGACATCTGACTTCACCAAGGTAACATAAGAACGCACCCCACTAGCAAACATGATCGCTGGCCTACTGGAGATGCATTTGCATTTTATTTTGTTTAGTCAAAACTTGAATGAATGTAGGGGAAAGAAATCTAACCACCAATGACTGAGGTTAGTTACATGAAAGTATGCACTATGTATTTAATAATTCTCTTATAATCAGTGATCAATCTCAATTTTAAACCAAAATTAATCTGTCAGAGAGGACATCAGGCTGTCTAGCATTTTTGAAGGTCCGAAAGAGGCACCTTGAAATCTAACAAGGTAATATAGTCTGTTTTGACTGCAAAATGTGTGGGTGGTGTGAGACATAGAAGAAAATTAGAGGTCATGTTTACACAGTGAGGTGTTTCGGACTCTAGAGAACACAGAACTCAGCACACTGTGGCTGGTGGTACCATTCTCCACATGCTGCATTCTGTCTCATCAACTGACACGTTCAGTCTTTTCATTGACCCTGAGAGGGAGACACTGTTGTTGAACCCATTTTGCTGATGAGAAAACTAAGCTTCAGGAGACAACTTGCTCCAAACCTTGCAGCTCTGGAGCTGTGTGGCAATGGAGCTCCTGTTCTGAACTTGATCTAAAGAATTGCCACAGAGGAAGGCTCATTCCTGTTCACAGAACTTAAGAGTGTAGACTGTCTCACCTTACCGATTTGTCCCAGGTGTTACAGTTGATAAGACATCTGCTGTCACAAATGCATATTCTGTCCCCCAACTTTTGTAATTCTAAGAGAAAGTGAAATTGTAAAATGGTTCGCTGAGAGCAGATTTAAATAGCAAGCATTTGTGTTAAAGTATTCTCTCCCCACAGTGCTCGTCTCAGGCATTACTTAGATTTAGCTCAGCATTTAATAAAGCTCCAGGTGTCCCTCAGGGACCACAGGCTCCAGATCCCAGTAGATGGAGAGAAGACATTATTCTGGGTGCTGAGATTTAGTCATTGATATTCAAAGCCCTGCCTATAAGGAAGCACCGGGCTCACTGTCTTGGGATGTAAACAGGAGCTGCTGTAATTGATTTGTTCCCTGGGAGGGAGCAGGAGCAGGAGCCCCTGGCTGAGGGAGGAAAGTGAGGAGGAGGAGATCACTTCCAGCCGGCCTGGGCGGAGATGCTGGCTAGGAGGAGGGCGGATGAGTTGGGGGTTGGGGGGGAGACTCTCGAGATAGATTACTGCTCTTTTAATAAAATAAACATGCCAGCTGACCAGGTTTTCCACCTGCGTTTCACATTGAGCTGGCAAATTTCTGCATTTTCCTGTGGATATCAAAATGAATCAGCATTTCATCATTAATGATGATGTAGATCTTTGGAGCTGTGTGGCTGGGCCTCTGTAACACACACACATGCACACACACACAGTAAACTCAACACACACACACACACACACACACACACACACACACACACAGTAAACTCCTGGAGATCACTCCCTTGAAACATCTACTCTGGAATTACCTGGATCATCGAATTTGCTCTGTAGTGTGACTTTCAAGTTTCCCTCCTAACTTTGGGCTTCCCAAGCTTGTCCCTGTGCGTGTCATAAGGCTGCTGCAAGATGATGGAACAAGGCAGCAGATGCCCTGCGTGTGTAAGTGCCATAAATCTCTGCCTCTCTCCAGAGCTGGCCCAAGATTGATCGCTTTTCCTCCCTGACGCAGTGGAGCTGTGGCAATGATATGACGGTACCTCTTCTGCCAGGTGATTATTTAAAAGGAGTGAAATACATAACATGATTCTCTTCTTCTAGAAAAACATTTTAAAGTTTTCCTGATAACAAAAGTATTGACAACCCCATGAACTTAGGAAAATATGGAAATATATAGATAAGAAAAAATAGACACATCTTTCCTTTGTTTTTCCCATGTAATTTTTACAAAACTAGAATATCAAATTTGAAAATTTGATGTTGCTCCTTTATTACATTCTATTCCATCACAAGCAATTTCCCATGCCATTTACATTATTTATAATTTTTATTTTTAATTTTTGTGGAATATAAGATGCAGAAGTACATACCTTGATTTACTTAGCCATTCTCCATTTTTAAAAGGTCATTTGCAGGGAAATGGATGAAACTAGAGAATATCATGCTAAGTGAGATTAGCCAGTCTCAGAAAGGGAAGGGCTGTATGTTTTCTCTGATATGTGGAAGTTAGAGAGAAATTGGGTAACAAAAAGTACTTCAGATAAAAGAGGAAAGACTCTAGTGGAGTGATGGAGGGGGTTTCGGGGGGGGGGTAAGGAAACTTGATGAAGAAAACAATTCAAATAATACTATGTACATATATGAAATTATCAATCCCAATCTCAATAACTTGTGCGGGGAAGGGGAGGGAGCGAGGAGAGATCTGGAAGAAAACACACCAAGTGGTATGTGCGTGTTCGTTCCTATCATTCTGAGGCTCATTATGATGTATCATTACAATGCACCAATAAAAGTATATTTTTTCAAAAGCATTGATTCTTGGTAGTTGCCAGGGGCCATGTGTAGGAGGGAGGAGAAATTTTTGTTTAATACAGAGTTTCAGTTCTACATGATAAAAAAGTTCTGGAAATGGATGATGATAATAGTCATACAATGTTATGACCATGTTTGATACCATCAACATGTACATGTAAAAGTGGTTAAGATGGTAAGTTTTAAATTATGTCTATTTTTCCCCATTGAAAAATCGGAGAAAAAAATTGATTCTTGTTAGCTTTTCACTGCTGTATATTACACTGCATGAATCCTTTGTTTTTGAGCAACTGAACGGAAAGATAATAGTTTTGCAATGGAAAGGGAGAAGCGCTTGGATATGTCCATTTGTCTTAAAACTGCATGTCCCTGTTGCTTCCTACCAGCGTGAACACATTCATTCAAAAATCCTCTTACATTGGGAATGAAATGCCGCGAGATTGTCCGATCACCTAAGTGACGATTCGCTTCTAGATCTGCTCGGTGCTCAGTGGACAGGTTTGCAGAGTGTGCAGGTGCCTGCTGTCAAGTGTACCTGTAGGGAAACGTATCTACAGAATCTATCTGGAAAATACAATTGTAGGGTGCAGAGCAGCAGTGGAAGAGGAAAGAGTCATGTCATGGAGAAAAATACAGATGTCAAAGGTCTGGATTGGATTAGATGGTTCTCCTTTGGAGAAATAAATTGCTACAGGAACCGTGGCATCCTTACCCCAGTGACTCAGGATCTGATTTCTCTGATCACCCGCTTCTTATCTCTTTCTTACTTCAATTTGTGAAATGACGCCCTTCTTAGTAATATGCCTGAAGGCATAAATATAAAGCTAAAAACAGTCAATAAAAAGCATAAAACTATGAAAGCGGTTACCAGCTCTACAAAATCACACTTGAAACATTTAAAAGAAATCAATATCTTAAAGCAGTGCCTATTAGAAAGAAAATGTGAAAATATGTTGGGTGGTGATGGCCAGCAAATGGATGGTTTACTGCCAAGGCAAGACACAAAACCCAGCTGCTCTCTCGTCTGACCTCTCTCCGACCTTGAACATGCTACCTTAAATACGAGATGATTTTCTCTTCCTTTCAAATCAAATCTTACATCAGTTAACTTTATTCTAGATGAAAGAAATCTCTTTGCAAATTCATGTTTAGTTAATCCAATCCAAAAGTCAGATGGAATGTCACCCTGAAATTGCATGATGTGGGAAGATAGTAGCTGCAAAAGATAGGATTACTACTTAAATTTGCCCAATTTTAAAAGTCCTAGGTGGCTTAGGAACATGAAACACCTCTTCTCATCTCTTTCTTAGTTCCCCAGACTGGGAAGGATTGGACACAAAATGACATGTTGTCATCTGCAGTGGTCTGACTAGTGTCCCCCCGGTTCATAGGTTGAGGTCTTCATCCCTTGGACCTCGGAATGTGACTGTATTTGGCCGTAGGGTTTTTAAAGACATGATTAAGTTCAAATGAGGTCATTAGGATGGACCCTAATCCAGTATGACTGGTGTCCTTATCAGAAGACAAGACTAGGACACAGACAGGTGCAGAGGGAAGACCAGGTGAGGATATGGGGGAAGAGAACACCTCAAGCCAAGGAGAGGGAGGCCTCGGGACAAGCAACCCTTCAGACACCTGGATATTGGCCTCCCAGCCTCCTGGCCTCCAGAACCGCGAGATGATGCACTGCAGATGTTACGGCAGCCCTAGCAAACTAACATAACACTTTAAGAAGTTTAATATTATCTTTGATTACTTAATGGGTCTCAATGAGAAAATAAGATTTGATAAATAAGACGTTTGTCTCTGTCAACATTCTTACTGCTCTCTCCCAGTAAACCCGACCACACAACGTAGAGGAAGGAAGATTGATTTGCTCACAGTTTATTTTGGGAGATTTCAGAGTTCAGTCTATGTCAGGTTGGTCTGTGGAGCTCAGGGCATGGAGGCAGGAAGCAGAGAGAGGGAGAGAACAAGGGATCTGTGCCTCACATCATGGAGGCCAGAGGCAAAAGAGAGCAAGCAAGCAAGGGGATTCAAAGACAAAAGCACAGTCCCTAAGGTCACATCCCCCGGGACCCACCTTCTCTAGCCACACCCCACTGGCCTAGGTTACCGCCCCAGTAAATCCATTACAATGGATATACCCACTGATGAGATTACAACCCTCATGACTTAATTACATCAACTCTGAGCATTAATATTTGAGCTCTTCAGGGGACATTCTATATCTAACCATAACAACTTTCAAAAGTATTGTGTATATTGAAGAGCCAAGAGTCCAGTGTCTCCTTTTTAATTTCTTTCAATTCTGGAAATCACCCTGTGCTGGTAATTGCTTCCCTGTTTGATGTGACCTCCAGGCTGTTAGCACCATGAGACCAGGAGTGTCCCCCGTGCCCAGCATCACACTTACATGTAGTCAGTGCTCAATATTTTTCCATTTGCATCATTAAACAAGTGACCTGACCATGACTGTATGCTATGAATAACAGAATTTGCACCTAAGAAAATAGACTAATTGTACACTCCCATCGACAAAATTTCAAGGTCTTAGATATGCCATGAACTATTTCCATTTATGCAGCTCAGATCAATTCAAATGCACTCTTGTAGCTGCGACTGGAATCGGGTTTCACACGGGTGAGATAGCCCCTCACTTCCCTGTGGGTTTGATCAGATCAGTAATCCAGTGCTTCCTACTAAGTCCCGGGGAACATTCCCTGGAGTCACAGAACATACTCCTGATTTGAGAGGCACTTTCATATCTGTCGTCTTCTTTTGCTCTCCACCCCTTCCCCGTGAGGAAGAGAGGCAAATAGATTTTTCTTTGGAATTGGACTGCCATCAGCATTCATCCCCCCGGAGCAGTGTCACCCTGACACACTGAATGATTCCAGAGCTTCAGAAATAAGTTCAAATTCCCACTGTTCATTACCGCGCTTCCCTCTTTCTTTCAATACAGTCGAAATCACAGTCACATTTGCCAGGCCCCGGGTAAGGAGATGACTGCTGACTCTGCCCATCCTCCTGGGCCTCTGGGTCCTTCCGAGGTGACATCCATGACCTGCAGCCCCAGGGCAGCCCTCAGCACAGCCTCCCTGCCGAGCTCCCGTCGCAGCCCAGGTGTGGAGCCAGGCTGGCATGGCCAGAGTCGGGGTCATCTCTGTCCTGGCTCCAAGCAGAGCTGACATCCACTTATTCCTAGCGACACCCCTTGAGGCGGATGTTGTAGTGCGAGCAACCCAGAGTCCTCCAGGCATGGCTCCCGACTCTTGCTCTCCAGCTACAGAAACCAACGCCCTGTCTGAGCTACTGCAGCCTGTCTGGGGTCCCCTGGCTCAGGATGGGCCCCAGGTGGCCCGAGTCATCTCAACCTCTTTTCTACCATATTCACGTAGAACAATCAATCACCTGAGAACTGGTTAAAAATATGCATTCTGGGTCTTATCCCCATAGGTCCTGATTCAACTAGGCTAGATTCAAATCTGCACCCCCCCCCCAGGTGTTTTTTATGCAAGTGATCACTGGTCCAAATTTTGGCAAACCTAGGATCAATGCTACAGTTTCTAAGACAGCTATTTATTTTTTTTTCCTCCGAAGACCAATGTCAGAGGAGTTCCTACTGGGTATGATTGCACTCCTCGTGGGGTGCACAGGAACAATTATTATCAGAGCTAAATTTAACTAAAGTGGGAGGGACTGTGTACTGCCAAATAGGCACCAGGTGCACTTCAGTTTTCTTGTATGTGAACCACAGCCACGGAAGGGGCTGGAGGCAGCGGGGGTGGGGGATGAGGTGCCGCAGAAGCTTCAGGGCCGCCTGCTGGAACCACACACCGGAAGCTTAAAAGCCACCCCACCAAGGGGTTCTACTGTGATTGTTTGGGGATAAGGCCTGTCCAGTGGGGTTTTGCAAGCTACCAGCGACCATTTTGCACTGCGGCCTTCAAAGTGCTGGAGAGGAGACCCCCGCCCTCAACAGGGCTCCCAGCAAGTCTGTTGCAGTAGAAACTCCCTGAAGGGAGTGGCAGGGATGACCTTAAAGCAGGAGGTTAAAGAGGCTCAAAGAGAAGGCTGAATGTCCTTTTTCTTATCTTAGAACCAGGGATATTTTGAGTTTTTTTTTATTTATTTATTTATTTATTTATTTATTTGTGGTACCGGGGATTGAATCCAGGGGCATTTTACCTCTGGGTTACACCCCCAGCCCTATTTTTTATTCTTTATTTTTGAAACAGGATCTCACTAAGTTGCGGAGGGCCTTACTAAGTAGCTGAGGCTGGCTGCGAACCCGGATCCTCCTGTCTCAGCCTCCCAAGTACTGGGGTTACAAGCGTGCGCCACCATGCCTGGCTATTTTGAGTTTTTAAATAACGAAGTTGATTTTAAAATGATTCTCCTATCCACTTCTTGTTGGCCCCTTTCCTGTTGCCTTTCGAGTTTTGCAACTTCTCACATATCGTTAAGCAACAACCATGCACAAGGTGGTGGAGATGCCCTGACCGGCAAGCCCCCCTGTCTTCCCACTCCTGCGCGGAAGGACACAGGCCCCAGGGTAACAAAGATTGCACAGGGGACCTCCTGTGGCCATGTGGACCTGCAGGGCCAACGTCCAGCTAGAGAAGAATTCTCAATTATCTGAGTAAATGAGTATCAATCCTGCCCTGAGGAAAAGAAAAATGCCACTCTGCCTGCTCATCACACCTTGCGAGAAGCAACCCCCCTGCTCTCGACCTATGCAGGCTCCTCCTCTCCAAAAAGTGTCCTCTTGTGATGACCAGCAGCCTCGGGTCTCTGCGTGCTTCTCAAAGTGTGCTCCCTGGAGCACCTACGTCAGAATCACCAGAATGTGGGTTAAGATGCAGATGCCTGGGCCCCACGCTGTCAGACTCAGAAACTCTGAGCTGGGGGATCTTTAACTGTAACGTCCTAGGTGATTCTCATGCATGTCAGAATTTGAGAACTGCTGCTTTTTCACCCCAATTATGCCTTCAGGCTCCAAGGCAAAGATCCTCTGCAGGCAGCAGGAGTTTCATAGTTACCTGTATTATCTTGGGTCCTGTGCAGTTTCATGCAAAGCTTCATTTTAAGCACATATAACAAAAAATGTCCATGTAAGGTCTTGAGACCCTGTGCGCACTCCCTAGGAGCCAGGGTATGGCCAGCCTTCCGTGCCTTTTATTTTATTTTACTTTTTGCAATGCTTTAGATACACACACATAATAAGAATCATATGAAGACTGAAGAGATGCTTCTTTCTGGTCTCAACTTGATTCGATGTTTTGGTAAAAATCCTAGCACGTGGTTTTGGACACCTAATGATTTATCGTTAGGGTTTGCTGATTAGGAAACCTGAAATGCCTTGATCATTTAAAAAATGCTGGGAAAAAAGTGCACGCGGATGCAGCTGAGTACTGAAATGCAGCAAACGGAGGACAGGAGTCTTAATCAGTCTTGCTCTATGCCCCCACCGTCCTGGTGAGTGAAATCACCTGATTGTCACGGCTGTCCGGCCGTTGTCTGAGCTTGTTTCTTCGATTTCCATTGTCTTGCTGCCTTCATGACTTGGACTCCCGGGATGCCGAGCAGCAGGGAGCCACTGGATTAGAGGGAAACCAGCAAAGGTGGAGGGCTCTGAGAGGTCCCCGGAGGGAGGGGGCTCCTGTACTCACGTTTGCTATTTCCAGGCCAGAGTGCTGATGCGCCGTGCACATAAACCTGAGCCCCCCAAGTCCCATGCAGCTCACCTCCAGAATGTTGCCTTCCCTTCTTGTTGAGGCCGTGCACCTGTATTGGGTTCACCTGGAGGTGACTACCCAAGTCTGACCAACCCCATTGACACAGAGTCCATGATTACATGAACTAAGACTAGGTACCCAGCAGAGAAAACCAGTCCACCTGTCAGGCTACGACGGGCAGAACCTGTAACTTTTTCCTAAATAGACCTGGGTTTCCCCACCTCCCGGATGCTCAGAGGTGAGTGAGGTGTGCAGGCAAAAGCTTGGGCTGAGAAATGAGTGCTAAGAACCGAGTGTTCTGGCATCCTGGGGCCCTTGAGAATTTTCTGCCTCTATTCCAAGGGACTGCATGGATAACGGGGATCTTTTTCCCTTTGCAGGAGGCTCTGGCATCGCAAAACACAAAAATGATTTCCTCCATTGTCATTTCGCAGCTGATCGATGAGAGTAAATCCAAAGAAAATGGGGCCACGTTGCCCCTGCCCTGTGCCATCGCTCAGCCTCGGGGGTGCCCCACGAAGCCGGCTTCGGCGAATCGCAGTGGAGTCAACATCCACAGGGCATTTGCCTTACTTCCAGGCAAGCTGGGAATTCCTACCCAGTCAGAGGAGCGAAGACCTGAGACAGAATTGCTGCCCACAGCGGAGAGTGCGTGTGACGGCCAGCGCAGGGGGTTCGCGTCCATCACCATCACCGCCCGGCGTGTGCGCCCTCCAGCCAGCCTGGTGTGGGGCACTGTGAGGGACTCTCTGTGTCCCCGGTGCAGGGCCGAGGACTCTCTGCTCCGGAGCCCCTCGATCCTGGCTGATAGTGCCCATCTACACCAATACCAGGGACCTTTTGCCTGTGCAGAGTTCCCCAGAAATGGGTCGGTGGTGAGGCTGAAGGTTCCTGAGGCCCAAACTCAGCTGTGTGCGGGGCACGAGTACTGGGTCACCCATGTGGATGACAAAGAGGGCGACTTTTCTCCAGACACCCCACCATCGGAAAAGGGCCCACTGGTGTTCAGTTCCTGCGTCCACCTCCGGGTGTCTCGGCAGTGTCCGAATTCCATCTACTACTTGGACAAGTCTCTCTCTGTCCCGGTTGAAAGTCCTCAAATTGAGGGGCCCAAAGTGCACAGGTCCGTCCTGTCGCTCAACCTCAGTTGCAGTTCCCATGGGTTAACAGCAGAGGGAGCAGGCGACATAGCTAACGGAGAGCCAATAGGCAGAGCCCTGAAGCAGGAGCTCAGCCCGGGAAACCAGCTCATCCTAGGCCGGCGCTGGGCCCCCGCCTTACAAGAAAGTCACTCCAAGGAAAACCCACCCCGAGGGCGGCTGCATTTGGGGACTAGCACATGTCCTTGGACTGGCTCTCCTCCATTGGAAAATATAGAATTCGCAGAGGTTGGGCCTAACCAGGTGATTGTAAGAAAAGGAAAAGAAGAGCAACAGGCAACCCCGTGCACCAGCAGTCCCGCCAACCAAGTGTCCATCCACATTCCCGGCTGGAGCTACACGGCAGGTGAGTGGCGGTTCCCTTTGCAGGAGGGAATCTGCATAAATGCCCTGCCAGAGGGGTGTGACGAGAGAGCTTCTGCATCACCCATTCCAAGAGGCATTTTGCAGGAGAGTTGCTGTGGTCAGCTCTGCCCCAGGTCCACATGGGGCAGATAGCTCGGGTGAGGTCTGACGGGATAGGTCTTTTTAGATGAAACTTCTGTAGATATGAGAGACTTTCCCTCAAATTCCTGTTGTTAACTACCGTGCCAGGCCGTATGCAATGAGTGGTACACGGTGGCCTCCCAAAGGAAGCTCATGTAGCCCACCCCAGCATCACGTTCCAAAGTAGGGTGAGAAGAAGAAAATACATCCACACCCAGATGTTCTATCCGGTGTTGAACACCTACATGTTTGGGAGTGTCCAGAATTCTGTTCTTTTTACTTTTCAATCACACAGTTGATATTTCTGAGTTAAATATCATAAAAACATAGACTGCAAAGCTCCGTAATGGAGTGTCAGTGTGTAAGTGTATGTATGTATAATAACCAAAGGACATTTTCTAAGTGAGGGAGCCAAGGACTCTTCACGCCAAACAGCAGCAAAAGCAATTTTCTGTCCCTGGTGTGTCTTCTGGGGCAAGTTGGCCGGGATTTGTGACTGTTTCTGCCATTTTCAAGGGCAGGCAGAGTCCCCGAGGTGGGCTGCCTGAGACCCTTCACCTTTCTCTGGAGATCGGGGGAGGAAGCAGGTTTATTTGGGAGGAAATCGGCCAGATTTCTTTCTTTCTTTGTGTCAACTTCTGATGATTTTCAGCTTTACTTTCTGCGAGAGAGACTGGTTTATGAATTAGTGACGTTCCGCTTGGGGAAATAGTTAAAGATAATAGTAGTAAAATGGAAACTGCAGCATATGCGTGATAATTTTATGGTACAAAGTTTGTCCATTAAAGCTTAATTAATTAATAAAAATGAGTGTAGAACACTTAAAACTATAATGTGTGTAGAAATGTTAAATGATGTAATTAATTTTAACAAGTGTATATATAGTGAACGCTCGGAGATTTTTAAAGCAATTTTGACATGGCGTTTCAGATTGATTAAACCATCGAAATGCCCTGAGTCTCACAGACTCACTGCAAGAAGGAAAATGTAAGCATCCGTTCATGTTCCAAAGATAAGCCCCACTTTAGTATTTAAAGAAATTGCTGGATCTAAGCACTTCATCTTCCTTATTGATGAAGATTCCAGAAATAGACAACCTGCACCATCGTGTGCTACTCCCGTGGAAGCAAACCTTTGTCTTTAGAGTGTGCCTCATGATGTGAAATAATAATTGGGATTTATGGCACTTTTCACCAAAGGATCTTTAAAAATAACTAGAGCCAGATCTCAAACATTCATCTCAGAGCAGAGGAGCAAGAGCGGAAAACATTCTTCTAACTTATTTTTGGCTTTGGTACAGTGAAGGTTTTGGGTTGTGACTCAGTGAAATGGTTACTCCTGTAAAGGATTTTCTTAGGCAAATAGTATAAGTCAATTCTACTTCCCACGGGCCAACATCCCCCAGACTAACCAGATAGCCCACAGCCTCCCATCTGGAGCACTCGAGTCATTCTAAACCATGCAGCTTCATTCTACTGTTGGAGGATGTATTTCACAGAGACCAGGGAGCCTCTTTTGAGAGTTGCCAGTCTCGTCTTCTAGCCCAGTGGATGTGGACAAGGATACTAATTCTCTGAGCTTATTTCCTGTTCCTCATAACTAGAGCAGGGGTAGATTGGGCGTCCTTGAAGATCTTCAAGCTTAAAGATATTCCTGTCCTAGCTGCCCGAGGTGGAATCTTTGAGGAGAAGAGGTTCCACGTGACTCTAGGTCCCTGTGTCATAATGCCCAAAGCTATCAAGTCAGGAGCCACCACTTGGGGCACGAGCCTCTGGTGTGAGCAGATGCATATCCTACACACAGGCACCCCTGGGCTTGCACGCTCTCGCTCAGAAACTCATTTTCAGTGGACTCTATTTCTTCTCGGGTGACAAAGTGTTTCTGCCCAGGCTGTAGAATTCTAGCCTGAAATATATAAGCAAAGCTCATTGACTCTTAATGACCATAGTCCGTGCTGGTGCCATCCACAGGAGTTCCGAGGGTGAGCTTGCTGACCTTTGGTCTTGACAGAGCTTTGTAGCCTTACTACAAGTGCTTTCAGACTGTGGCGATGCTCATTAAAACTCAGAGGAACAATTCGTGTTTTCCTTTCTGAAACCAGAGTCGCATGTGAGGCGCGTTTGACAACCTCCTGTGGTCACGCTTGCTATTAGCGCTCTTCATACTTCATAGTTACTGAATCTGAATCTTTTAATCTGAAGGGTTCCAAAATATCTCCTGGGCTGGATCCTCTCTAGGTGGACTGACTGACAATCAGCTGCTCTGTAGGTGCCGTCTGGGAGATTCTAGGAACAGAGGTGAGGCAATTTTAGTCCCAGTCATTATGGCACTGGACAGAGAGTCCTGCAAATTGAATTCTTGAGTGAGTCTCCAGGACACGCACTCGGGAAGATCACTAAGATTAGGGCAAATGGGATGGATACTTGTGAACACTTTGTGCAATACAGACAGCCCCTGTCTCCTGGAACGTAGCTTTCTTTCTTTCTTTCTTTTTTTTTTTTTTTTTTGCGGTACCGGGGATTGAACCCAGGGGCGTTCTACCTCCGCGCTACACCCCTGGCCCTATTTTTTATACTTTATTTTGAAACCGGATCTCATGAAGTTGCAGAGGGTCTCATGAAGTTGTGGAGAGCCTCACTAAGTAGAGAGAGAGAGAGAGACAGGGAGAGAGAAAGCGAGCTGAGGCTGGCCGCGAACCTGGATCCTCCGGTCTCCGCCTCCCA
>PVJS01031762.1:0-15419 GCA_004027185.1 Glis glis | reverse complement strand
GGATAAAAAATAGGGCCGGGGGTGTAGCTTGGAGGTAGAATGCCCCCGAGTTCAATCCCCAGTACCGCAAAAAGAAAAAAGAAACAAGCCACGTGTGGAGGCACATGCTTGTAATCCCAGTACTTAGGAGTCTGAGACAGTGAGGCCCTGTTTCAAAATAAAGAAAAAAAAAATAGGACTGGGGTAGCTCAGAGGTAGGATGCCGCTGGGTTCAATTCCCAGTACTGCAAAAAAAAAAAAAAAAAAAAAAAAAAAAAAAAAAAAAAAAAAAAAAAAAAAAAAAGAACCAGGCATGTTTGTGCACGGCTGTAATCCCAGTAATCCCAGTACTTGGAAGGTTGAGACAGAAAGATAGCAGGTTTAAGGCCAGCCTCAGAATCTTAGTGAAAGCCTGTTTCAAATTTAAAAAGGGCTGGTGGGGGGTGTGGGGATGCACTCCTGTAATCCCAGTTCTTGGGAGGCTGAGACAGGAAGAACACAGAGTCAAGGCCAGCCTTAGCAACTTAGTGAGGTCCTCAGCAACTTAGACCCTGTTTCAAAGTAAAATAAAAAGGGCTGGGTGTGTAGCCTGGAAAGAGAATGGCCCTGGGTTCCATTTCCAGTACCAAAAGAAAAAAGTGAATAAAAGAAAAACAAGTAGATCCAAAATAAGGGGACAGGCCTGAGTAAATCCACATTTTTCAACCCACAAAATATTTTTTTTTTTGCGGTACTGGGGATTGAACCCAGGGGCATTCTACCTCCAAGTTATACCCCCAGCCCTATTTTTTATTCTTTATTTGGAAACAGGGTCTCACTAAGTTGCAGAGGGCCTCGCTAAGTAGCTGAGGCTGGCTGCGAACCTGGATTCTCCTGTCTCAGCCTTCCAAGTACTGGGATTACAAGCGTGCGCCACCACGCCCGGCTCCCACAAAATATTTTAAGGATCAAATTTGTCCCAAGTCTGGGACTATTCTAAAGTCTTTTGGGTCACAAATACAAAAAGGGACTGCTTAAACTCAGGTGTAAGCTTTTGGCCTCATAGTGTGGGTTCAACTAGCCACTAGGGCACATGCTGAGTGACCACAGACAGAGAGAGAACACCCAACCCATGATGAGGTGACGTGAAATGGTCCTTAATCTACCAGCTACCAAAACGCGTGGATGAGGTCGAGAAATGCTTATCTCCAACCCCAGTCCACATTATCTTGGGAGTCCATTCACCACAGAGTAATTATGAAAAACTTACTTACTTTTTCCTTTGGTGGTGGTACTTGGGATTGACTCCAGAGGCATTCTACCTCTGAGAGACACACCCAGCCCTATTTTATTTACTTTGAAAGAGGGTCTAACTAAGTTGCTAAGGCTGGCCATGAACCTGCAATCCTCCAGTCTCAGCCTCCCAAGTACTGGGATTACAAGCATGTGCCACTGCACCCGACTGAAAAACTTGTTTACTTTCTAAACCAGATCTCTCTCCTTAAAAACCTATTGGCTGTTTGTCCATATGGGAACAGCACAGAGAAAAAACAGTGACTCTCTAGTTCTAACAACCTCGCCAAGTTAACTAAATGAAGACTTGGTTTTCATTGATTGGCATATTTGAAACACTGTTCTTTCTAAAATTTAGAAGCAGCCCCAAGAGACTAATGTAACCCAGATCTGATACAGCCAAGTGCTCAATGGTCTCCTACAGCTGCAGTTTCAGGCTGAATGGACGCACTGTGCTCCACGCTGGAGTCTGTCACTACCCAAGACACCTATCATTTGTTACCATAAAAGTCAAAACCAGGTGAGCTAGAGGCTAAGCACTGTTTAAAGAACTCTACCAGAATCTGGTAGAGAGCAGAAAAAGCAAACGCATTTCATCAAGCAGCTCCACATCAGGACCTTAAAAACATTTTATGGATCACCAACTCCTTTGAGCATCTAAGCAAAGCTATGGATCTTCTCACCATCAAATGAACATACGTGTCTACACCCACACAATTTGCATATTATTTTAGGGACAGAGAAGCCTCCTAAATCCAAATGTAGACGCCAGACTATTAACACCTATTCTGGATGGAGCACCCACGATAGATAACAGTTCATTTTACATGATTATCGCAGCTGGGAGGAAAGAATCAGAACTTGATGGTTCAGTTGCTTAAAGTTTATCGAGTTTGGGGTAATAGAAAATGCACCAAATTCTAAATCCTGTGCCTTTTGCTTACTAGCTATGTAACTCTGATGACACCACTTAAAATCTGAGCTCCATCTGTTAGTGATGAGTACTTGTAGAGGGCTCTCTTCCCCCACAACCCAGTTCTGTGATCACCTGACATGTGGATAACAAGTGCCTGGCTGGTTGTAAAATGTTCCATAAGAGCAGGCCACAGACAGCCAGACACACAGCAAGCCTGACATGCCTCTCGAGTCCTTGCCTAGGATGAACTGTGTTACTGTACAATCATCACTGATGACAACAGAAGCTAACATTTACTGAGAGCTTGCTATGGGATGAAGGTTTACTCATGTTATTCTCACATGAGCACTGAGTTGGAGTTACCCATCTTATAGAACAGGAAAGAAGCCCAACTTAGAAAAGTCAACTAACGTGTCAACGTTACCCAGCAGGCAGTGGCAGAGTCAGGATCTGCACCCTGGCAGTATGAATGCAGGGCAAACCCAAAGCTCAGCACCACTACGCTCTGACCCACTGCTGCTTGTGAGGCCATGCTGAGCGGGAGGAGGTGTCTTACTTGAGAACTGCACTGGAGGCCGAGGGTCTGCATTCTCCTTTTGCCGTAAAATCACAACATCCCCATCTTTCAAGCCATAAGACGCCAGTGACCTGTGGTTGTCCGTGAGAGGTCTTTCAGCGTAGACAATCTACAACAAGAATTAACAGCATAAAGCACTGAGAAGTAACAGGATGCAAATCAAAAGGGCTGTTTTTCCTCTTTTCTTTTTTTTACAGTACCAGGGATTGAACCCAGGGGCGTTCTACCTCCGCGCTACACCCCAGCCCTATTTTTTATCCTTTATTTTGAAACCGGGTCTCGCAAAGTTGCGGAGGGCCTCACTAAGTAGATGAGGCTGGCCGCGAACCCAGATCCTACAGTCTCTGCCTCCCAAGTACTGGGATTACAAGCGTGCGCCACCACGCCCCGCCTCTGTTTTTCCTCTTAATTAGATGTTACTTCCTGTTCAAAACCCTATACAGGGTCAGGGTTAGGTGGTTCACACCTGTAATCCTAGTGCTTGGGAGGCTGAGACAGGAGGATGGCATGTTTAAGGACAGCCTCAGCAATGTAGCCAGACTCTCAGCAATCTGGGGAGACCCTCCTGTTTTAAAATAAAAAGGGCTGGGGGTGTAGCTTCAGCAAGTAGTGAGACTCTCATCAACCTAGTGAGACCCTGTTTCCAAATTAAAAAAAAAAATAGGGCTGGGATGTTGCTCAGAAATAGAATGCCCCTGGGTTCAATCCCTAGTACCCCCCCCAAAATCCTTCCCTAATACCCTACTTAAAAGGGACCCTTGCTGTGGGCTGGGCACATAGCACAGTGTTAGAACATTTGCCTAGCTATATGTGAGCACTGGGTTCAATCCCTAGCACCACAATAAAATAAAATGTCTTCTCACCTAATGTACTATATATTTATTTGCTTATTTGTTTAGTCTCTCTACTCCACTACAGTGTAAGTTTCTTGAGGACAATGACTTTGTTTCACTTATCATATCACAAATGTTTAAGACAAAGCTGTTACAGAACTGATGCTCATGTATTTATTGAATTAAATGATGAATTGAAGCCAGGCGTGGTGGCGCATGCTTGTAATCCCAGTACTTGGGAGGATGAGACAGGATCGTAGGTTCAGAGCCAGCCTCGGCAACTTAGCGAGGCCTTCCACAACTTAGTGAGACCCTGTTTTCAAATAAGAAATAAAATCGGGCTGGGGGTATAACTTGGAGGTAGAATGCCTCTGGGTTCAATTTCTAGTACCAAAAAAAAAAAGATGAATTGATGGAAGTAGTAGATACAATTTTAGATTTAATTCTGAGAAAGGATGGAAATCAGAATGATTTATTCTGGATATGCTAACCACAGTACTATTAAGTAACATAAGCCTGGTGTGGTGGCACACATTTGTAATCCCAGTATTTGGGAGGCTGAGACATGAGGACTGCAGGTTTGAGGCCAGCCTCAGCAACTTGGTGAGACCCTGTTTCAAAATAAAAAATAAAAAGGGCTGGGGGTGTAGCTCAGTGGTAGAGTGCCACTCAATCCCCAGTACCACAAAAAATAAAATAGAAATAAAAAATAATGTATACACCTTTAAGCAGACGTGTACAACGGGAGATCTAAAAAGTCCCCAAATACCACCTCACTGCATCCCTCTTCTTCATTCTTCCTCCTCTTCACCATCCCCAAAGTTTTAGCACCTTTTTTTTTTCGTGGTACTGGAGATTGAACCCAGGGGCATTCTACCTATGAGCTACACCCCCAGCCCTATTTTATTTTTTATTTTGAAACAATCTTGCTAAGTTGCTGAGGGCCCCACTATGTCTGAGTCTGGCTTCAAACCTGCAGCCCTCCTGTCTCAGCCTCCCAAGTACTGGGATTACGAGTATGCACCACCATGTCCAACTATATTTTTAATAACGTGTAATCAAACATTGAAGAAGGTGCCAGGTATGGTGGCACATGCCTGTAACCCCAGTAGTTGGGAGGATGAGACAAGAGGGTCACCAGTTTGAGGCCAGTCTCACCAACTTACTGAGACCCTGTCTCAAAATTTAAAAAAAAAAGTAAGGTGCTAAGAGTGTAGCTCAGAGGTAGAATGCCCTGCATTCAATCCCTAATACCAAAAAAAAAAAAAAAAAAAAAAAAATTGAAGAAGGCAGCCAGGTTCAATGGCACATGCCTGTAATCCCAGCTACTGGGGAGGCTGAGGCTACAGGAACACAAGTTCGAGGTCAACCTGGCCAACACAATTTTCTCAAAATAAAATTAAGGGATAGGAGCCGGGCATGGTGGCGCACGCTTGTAATCCCAGTACTTTGGGAGGCAGAGACTGGAGGATCCGGGTTCGCGGCCAGCCTCAGCTCTCTCGCTCTCTCTCTCCCTGTCTCTCTCTCTCTCTCTCTCTCCTTAGTGAGGCCCTCCGCAACTTCGTGAGACCCGGTTTCAAAATAAAGTATAAAAAACAGTGCCGGGGGCGTAGCGCGGAGGTAGAACGCCCCTGCGTTCAACCCCCAGCACCACAAAAAAAAAAAAAAAAAAATTAAGGGATAGGGATGCAGCTCAGAACACTCGCCTAGCATGCTCCAGGACCTGGGTTTGATCCCCAGCACTGGAGGAGGGGGGGATAAAGAAAATCTGAGAGCACAAAAAAGTTATGAAAGGAAAAGCATGGAATACAAAAAAGTTTATCATAAACAAACATAAAACCAGGTATGGTGGCACACGCCTTTAATTCCAGTACTTGGGAGGCTGAGACAGGAGGATCGCAAGTTTGAGGCCAGCCTCAGCAACTTAGCAAGACCCTGTTACAAAATAAAAAATAAAAGGGCTGGGAGTGAAGTTTGGGGACAGAGGGCTCTTGGCTGAATCCCCAGTACTAAAAAATAGAAATAAAACTTTCCCTGAGTTATTATATACTCCATAAAGGCATTCAGAGCAAACTCGGGCTTTGAAAGGTTTTCTTCCTGAGGGCTCACTTTACACTGGGCCACATGCAAACTGAGGACTTGAGTTCTGTCCTGGCTCTGCCCACACCTCATTGAGGGGCTGCCACTCAGCTGGTCCAGGTCTCGCATTTCCCGTTTGTCAAGCAAGCAGCTGGGGCTGGATAATCATTACAGTGGTCCTGCACCACTGCCATTGTGCAATGTTCTCCACCTGTCCTCAAAGCTCTCCTAGAAAGGTCACCTGGCACAGAAATTGAACATACAGCATTTAAACTGGAAAGAGTGGTTCTGTCATATCTGCTCCCAGAATTTGTGCTGAAATGAGCAAATGAACTAACCCTCCAAAATCGAATCCTTCTGGGATGAGCAAAAAACTGATGTGCAGACCCTGCAAGTCCAATTATACTTCACAAATAAAATACATGACTGGCCGGGCGTGGTGGCGCATGCTTGTAATCCCAGTACTTGGGAGGCGGAGACCGGAGGATCCAGGTTCGCGGCCAGCCTCAGCTACTTAGTGAGGCCCTCCACAACTTCGTGTGATCCGGTTTCAAAATAAAGGATAAAAAATAGGGCCAGGGGTGTAGCTCGGAGGTAGAACGCCCCTGGGTTCCATCCCTGGCACCGCAAAAAAAAAACACCACCACCAACAACAAAAAATAAATAAATAAAATACATGACTAGAAAAATTATTATAAATTCTCATCTTCAACCTACAGAGTTAACACATCTCAACAAAATGCAACAGTCACTCTACCATCCCAGTCATACACCTTTATTCAAGCAAATATTTCATAGTAAAAGTACTTCAAATCCAACAGACTTGCCAGGCGTGGTGGTGCACGCTTGTAATCCCAGTACTTTGGGAGGCGGAGACCGGAGGATCCGGGTTCGTGGCCAGCCTCGGCTCTCACTCTCTCTCTTCCTGTCTCTCTCTCTCTCTCTCTCTCTCCTTAGTGAGGCCCTCCGCAACTTCGTGAGACACGGTCTCAAAATAAAGCATAAAAAATAGGGCCGGGGGCGTAGCGTGGAGGTAGAACGCCCCTGCATTCAATCCCCGGTACCGCAAAAAAAAAAAAAAAAAACCAACAGACTTTTCAATACAACCGAGTCAGTATTATAATCTGTGGAAATGCCTGGAAAGACAACCGTTACGTCAGAAGTAACAAGTGTTCCAGGTTGAGGTAGGCAGCGAGAAAGAGGCATACTAAGAGAAACGCCTCTGGGCAGGCTTGCACAGGTGGCATCAACATTTCGAAGCTGCTGTAATGAAGTCACCAGCAGTCTATGGCCTATTAGTTAACTTCCCACATTCAGACCCTCGACTGTCAGTATATGTAGAGATACATGATCCACCTCCTCCAGCAGAAGAATCCTAGGGGCTCAGGATGTAGCTCAGTGAGAGTGCTTGCTTAGCATGCCTATGGCCCTGGGTCTCATCCCCAGCATTGCAACATAAATATATATATGTAGCCAGGCGTTGTGGCACACGCCTCTAATCCCATTACGTGGGAGGCTGAGAAAGGAGGATCACAGGTTCGAGGACAGCCTCAGCAAGTAGTGAGACTCTCATTAACATAACGAGACCTTGTTTCAAAATAAAGAATAAAAAATAGGGCTGGGGGTACAGCTCAGAGGTAGAATGCCCCTGAGTCCAATCCCTAGCATCTTAAAAAAAATCAATCAATATATATACAAACTTAAATAGGCTTACAAAACTATAGTGAATTTTAAATGTTTACATTAAACTGCTTATTTATTATCATTTTTTTGGATGCTGGGGATTCAACCCAGGGCCTCAAGCATGCTAAGCAAGCGCTGTGCTACTGAGACACACTCTGGCCCCCCAATAAGCTCATTAACACACACACACACACACACACCACCACCACCACCACCACCACCACCACCACCACCACCACCACCACCACCTTACAATTATGTTAGACACAAGATGTTGGAAATTATAAAAATATTCCTGCACCAGAGTGCAGGCTGTGTGGCCTGGTAATGGTTTAAAAGTTGCCCAACTGATGTCTCCTTTCACTCCTGCCTGGGAGTATCAGCCACAGTATGTAATGTCTGTGCCCACCCTGTTTAGCCATCCTATTTCTGGGTTGGACATGTTGCATGGAAGGCCAAATTAAAATAGCAGCCAGTTCTCACTGACTGACCATCTACTAAGCCAGCATCAAGCCAGGTTCTGTCTCCCACTTAACCTTCATATTCCTCAGTGGAGTCGCACATTTTATGAAGTAGGCATTATTTGTCCCATTTTATGGGCAACAGAGATAGGAAACAGAGATAGAGGCCACATCACTACTGAAAACTGAGACTAGGCCGGGCGTGGTGGCCCACGCTTGTAATCCCAGTACTTGGGAGGCGGAAACCGGAGGATCTGGGTTCGCGGCCAGCCTCAGCTAATTAGTGAGGCCCCCCGCAACTTTGTGAGAACCGGTTTCAAAATAAAGGATAAAAAATAGGGCCAGGGGTGTAGCTCAGAGGTAGAATGTCCCTGGGTTCAATCCCCGGTACCGCAAAAAAAAAAAAAAAAAAAAAACACAAACTGAGACTAGAACCACATCAGCTTGACATTAAAGTCCAAATTCAGGACAGGCGTGGTGGTGCCAGCCTGGAACCCCAGTACTTGGGAAGATGAGACTGGGGGATTGCAGGTTGGGGGACAATCTCAGCAACTTACTGAAACTCTGAACAACTTAGTGAGACACTTTCAAAATAAAAATAAAGTAGGGCTGAGGGTCTGGCTCAGAGGTAGATTCCCTCTGGGTTCAATTCCCAGTACAAAAAAAAAAAAAAGGCCAAAACTCTTCTCTAGTACCATATACAACTTTCCCCAACAAAACCCCAAAGTGACCCGGTAAATTAGCTGGATAACTTTAACAAGGGTTGCTGAGCCATCCATCACCACTAAGGACCTAAATCCACCAGGAGGATCAAAATACTACGCTTGCACTGAACACGAAGAAACACAGGGGCTGGGGGTGTGGCTCAGTGGTAGAGCACCTGCCTAGCACAGCAAGGTCATGGGTTGATACCCAGCACTGAACAATAGAAAAGAAAAAAAGAAGTGTCAACTAGCTCCTGGCTCTCTGGACTCCCTTTTTCCCCCCAGTACTGGGGATTGAACCCAGGGGCGGTCTACCTCCGAGCTACACCCCCAGCCCTATTTTTTATTCTTTATTTTGAAACAGGGTCTCACTAAATTGCAGAGGGCCTCACTAAGTACCTGAGGCTGGCTGCAACTGGACTCCCATTTTACAGATGCCACATATCACCCCATCGCTCTTCAGCTGCCCCAACATGCCTCAGCAGACAGCATCATTTTTTTTTAAGAAAGGCAGCATGATCTAACAATACAAATGTAAAGTCCAGTAAGTCACTAACATCAGGCATGTGTATATGAACTACAGGACACGGCTAAAGGCCCCAATTTCCTAGAAACACTCGACAAGAGCCTGGGTGAGGAGCAAACCTTCACACTGATAAGGCAGCTGGTCTACTCCATTTGATTCTAATGACATGAATGAGATCAACTAAAGTTTGGTTGAAATTACAATCCCAAGGCGCACACCTGTAATCCCAGTATTTGGGAGGCTGAGACAGGAGGATCGCAGGTTCAAAGCCAGCCTAGGCAATTTAGCAAGGCTCTCAGCAACTTAGTGAGACCTATTTCCAAATAAGAAATAAAAATCAGGCTGGGGTGTAGCTTGGAGGTAGAATGCCTTTGGGTTCAATCCCCAGTACCAAAAAAAAAAAAAAAACAGAAAAAAAAACAAAAGAACCCTACACTGCTCAAAAACAATTGTGCCAATCATAAGAACATATCACAGGAACTTACACAGCTCCAAGTTTAAATCTGCAGAACTGGCACAACTGCTGGTACTTACTCCAGGAGGCACCCTAGAGACTGCATTCTAACCTTAATCAACATTTAACAATAGACTAATTAATACAACTCCAAAACCTTTAAGCATGAGGTCAAACGCTTTCTGGTCTCTAAATGAGAGCCCTCAATTAACACAAGTCTTAACAATAATTTTTTTTTGTGTGTGTGGTACTGGGGATTGAACCCAGGGGCATTCTACCTCTGAGCTACATCCCCAGCCCTATTTTATTATTTTATTTTGAAACAGGGTCTTGCTAGGTTGATAAGAGTCTCACTACTTGCTAAGGTTGTCCTCAGCCTCCCAAGTACTGGGATTACAGGCATGCACCACCATTGCCGGGTTTAACAGTACCTTTCTAAACATTAAGGAACATAAACTGGTCACAGAAGCCAAGGAATCACATCTGAAAGGCTTCATAACAATACTGCCATGTGTGCCCACTATATAGTAAATTATTTACATTTACTATCAGATGTAATACCCAGCTTGACTTTTCACAACCCTTGTGGAAGGCAATTTGGCAACAGTTACTAAAAGTCTTTCAAAAAGTTTGCATCTTTGACATGGCAATTAAGTATCTAAGATTTTTTTTGCAGTACTGGGGATTGAACCCAGGGGCAGTCTACCTCTAAACTACACCCCCAGCCCTATTTTTTATTCTTTATTTTGAAACAGGATCTCACTAAGTTGTGGAGGGCCTCACTAAGTAGCTGAGGCTGGCTGTGAACCTGTGATCCTCCTGTCTCAGCCTCCCAAGTACTGGGATTACAAGGGTGCGCCACGACACCGGACTGGTATCTAAGAATCTATCCTGAGAAAATAGAAGCCAGGGACAAAGCCTTAAGTATATGGATGTCTATGGCAATGTTATTCATAACTGCTTCTGATGTTCCCTGATTCAAATGCTCAGCAAAAGCCAGGCGTGCTGGCCCACGCTTGTAATCCCAGTACTTGGGAGGCTGAGACAGGAGGATCCGGGTTTGCGGCCAGCCTCAGCTACTTAGTGAGGCCCTCTGCAACTCAGTGAGACCCTGTTTCAAAATAAAGAATAAAAAATAGGGCTGGGGGTGTAGCTTGGAAGTAGAATTCCCCTGGGTTCAATTCCCAGTACCGCAAAAAAAAAAAAAAAAAAAAAAAAAGCCTGGCAACACAGAAATTGCTAAAAAATTACACTACACCTATATGATGGAGTATTTTGCAGCTGTTAAGCGTTAAATTAGAAGAATTTGAGCTGGGCCTGGTGGTACATGCCTATAATCCCACTAGGGCGGCTGAGACAGGAGGATTGTAGGTTCAAAGCCAGCCTCAGCAATTTAATGAGGCCCTCTGCAACTTAGTGAGACCTGTTTCAAAATAAAAGAATAAAAGAGAGCTAGGGAGTATACCTGAGGTAGAATGCCCCTGGTTTCCATTCCCAGTAACACACACACACACACACACACACACACACACACACAAAACTACAATTATATCTGGGTTGAGGTAATAAGTGGCCATATTCTTTATCCTTTTCTATGTGTTACAAGTTTTCTATAATGAATAGTATCTACAAGAAAGAAAAAAAAAACATGAAAATTACCCAAGAAAACAAACATGCCATAAGTAGCTAGAATAGAAATTTTCAGTTTCCACTGGTTTAAAACAGTGTTTTACAAACCACAAATCAAGCCGGGCATGGTGGCGCACGCTTGTAATCCCAGTACTTGGGAGGTGGAGACCGGAGGATCCTGGTTCGCGGCCAGCCTCAGCTACTTAGTGAGGCCCTCTGCAACTCAGTGAGACCCTGTTTCAAAATAAAGAATAAAAAATAGGGCTGGGGATGTAACCCGGAGGTAGAATGCCCCTGAGTTCAATCCCCAGAACTGCAAAAAAAAAAAAAAACCCCACAAATCATGCTGTGTGTAGAGCAGCATTTCCAGGATCAGACAGTTACTGCTATTATACTTGGCATTTAAATGTGCCTCTGAGGGTGCTTCCATTCTGTACATGTTTTTACCACATGCCACCTATAGAGGTTAAATTATAGTGATGTTTCAAAAATATTAAGACATTAATTTTAAGTGAAGCTAAGTTCTGATAATTGTTTGACGTTCACCCAGCCATGTCAGCATCAAAGCCTGAGACCTGACCAGCTTCCAAGCCCACACTTGTACTGAGAGGGAACATGCCCAGCTTTAATCACTTGTGGAGGTGGAGATGGCTTCTATTCTAAATTTGTTATCATTGCATTATAACTACTATAATCAGACTAGAACTGTTAAAAATTAACACCTTTCCAAGTATATGCTCATGCACAACTTATCCTGATATGAAAAGCTGAATTCTAAATCCTCAATGTGGGACAGGCATGCAAGATAATTTCTCAAGAGTATAGGAAGAAGCAGGGAGTGGTGGTACACACCTGTAACACCTGTACACACCTCCTGGCTGAGCCAGGAGGATCAAAGGTTAGAGGACAGCCTCAGCAAGTAGTGAAACTCATCAACCTAGCGAGACCCTGCTTCAAAATAAAAATAAAAAGCCGGGCGTGGTGGCGCACGCTTGTAATCCCAGTACTTTGGAGGCGGAGACCGGAGGATCCGGGTTTGCGGCCAGCCTCAGCTCGCTCTTTCTCTCTCTCCTTGTCTCTCTCTCTCGAGGCCCTCCACAACTTCGTGAGACCTGGTTTCAAAATAAAGTATAAAAAATAGGGCCGGGGGTGTGGTGCGGAGGTAGAACACCCCTGGGTTCAATCCCCGGTACCGCAAAAAAAATAAAAAAAAAATAAATAAATAAATAGAAAATAAAAATACTAGAATTTCCATTCCCATTTTAGTTCATTCTTCCTCAAGTTCTATTTTGTGATTTGATGTACAATCTATTATATATGCACATATATAACGCATACACGTTATACAATATAGTTATTATATACTTACATACAGTGAGTAAAACACATTTTACAACATATTATACACATAAGGAGGAGCATGTTCTGAAATATATCAATGGGATACATAAAAATATTTTGTCCAGTGATCTGAACAAATACTGATAGGTAAGAACAGTGCAGAATATTAAAACAAAAACAAACCAGGCGTGGTGGCGCACACTTTTGTAATCTCAGTACTTGGGGGGCTGAGACAGGATTGCAGGTTCGCCGCCAGCCTCTGCAACTTAATGAGGCCCTCCACAAATTAGTGAGATCCTATTTCAAAATAAAGAATAAAAAAAATAGGGCTGGGGGTATAGCTTGGAGGTATCAATCCCCAGTCTAGAAAAAACAAAAACAAAACCTTGAGCCGGGCGTGGTGGCGCACGCTTGTAATCCCAGTACTTTGGGAGGCAGAGACCAGAGGATCCGGGTTCGCGGCCAGCCTCAGCTCTCTCTCTCTCCCTCTCTCTACTTAATGAGGCCCTCCGCAACTTCGTGAGACCTGGTTTCAAAATCAAGTATAAAAAATAGGGCCGGGGGCGTAGCACAGAGGTAGAATACCCCTGGGCTCAATCCCTGGTACCGCAAAAAAAAAAAAAACAAAAAAAAAAAACCTTGAGAAATGGAGTCAGAAGTGGGAGGTAAAGGAATGAGAATGGATAAAGTAAATCCTGGGAGGGGAACTCTGAGAAGGCTAGGAGAGCTCTGGGAGGTGAATGATGTATTTGTGTGTGTGTGTGGGGGGGAGTTCAAGTAAGTGAAGGCGATTATTTGTGGGGAAAAACTGTTTACTTTTATGATTGGATGAAAGGAAATGACTCAAGTGTCTAGGGCGGATCCTGTTCCTGCCTGATGGGTGAGCCAGTGAAAGACAACCGACCACCAGACATCTTAAAATAGATACTATGTTGTCAGGTTACAATGGAGCCAACAGAACAAACTTGAAAAACAGGCCACTATTTACAGCTATCTTAACACTAGCTGAGTCCAGGATTCTATATGGTAATTTAGCTTGGGAAACAAGGTAAATGCCAAAAACCACGGCATAAGGAACAAGGAAGAATTTAGAGTTAACATAAGTGTTCAGCTAGTAAGGAATTTCTAAATTTCCAAATTGGCAGAGGACAGTCCTGCCTTAATAATATAATTGTCTTTTATCTTTTATTTTTGTGGTACTGGGGATTGAACCCAGGGGCATTCTACCTCCGAGGTACACCCCCAGCCCTATTTTTTATTCTTTATTTTGAAACAGGGCCTCAATAAGTTGTGGAGGGCCTGACTAAGTAGCTGAGGCTGGCCATGAACCTGTGATCCTCCTGTCTCAGCCTCCCAAGTACTGAGATTACAAACGTGTGCCACCACGCCCGGCTGTTATTTATTTATTTTTTGTGGTACTGGGGATTGAACCCAAGGGCATTCTACCTCTGAGCTACAACCCCAGCCCTATTTTATTTTTATGTTGAAACAGGGACTTGCTAGGTTGATAAGAGTCTCACTATTGCTGAGGCCGTCCTCGAACCTGGGATCCTCCTGTCTCAGCCTCCCAAGTACTGGGATCAACAGGTGTGCACAACCACGCCTGGTTTAATTGTCTAAAAGTGCACTGTGCTGGGGTACAACTCACTGGTAGAGTGCTTGCCTAGCCTGAGCCAAGGCCCTAGGTTCCACTCCAACATACACACACAGGATTGAACACAGGGGCATTCCACCCCAAGCTACACCACCAGCCCTTTTTATTTTTTCTTTTGAAACAGGGTCTCACTAGGTTGATGAGTCTTGCTAAGATGCTGAGGCTGGTCTTGAACCTACAATTCTCCTATCTCAGCCTCCCAAGTACTAGGATTTCAGGCGTGTGCCACCATGTCCAGCAATATTTGTTTTTGTGTGTATTACATATTTCACTAAGTATACTGTCTCAAAGATTTATGCATGTCAGAATAAGTGTCAGAATTCCCTTCCTTTTTTTCTTTTTCTTTTTTTTTTTTTGGTACTGAGGATTGAACTCGGGCATTCTTCCTCGGATCTACACCCTCAGCCCTATTTTATTTTTTATTTTGAAACAGGGTCTCACTTGCTGTGAGTCTGACTACTGGCTCAGACTGTCCTGGAACCTGTGATCCTCCTGCCTCCGCCTCCCAAGTACTGGGATTACAAATGTGCGCCATCATGCCCGGCTCCTTTTTTTTTTATGATACCTGGGATTGAACCCAGGGCCTTGCACATGCTAGGCAAGCACTCTACCACTGAGCTATATCCTCAGCCCTAATTTTTTATTTCTCCTACCAGCTGGTACTTTTATTGTATGTGTGTGGTACTAGGGATTAAATCCCGGGGCCTTCTACCTCTAAGCTACACCTCTAGCCCTATTTTATTTATTTATTTATTTATTTGGCGGTACTGGAGGTTGAACCCTGGGGCATTCTACCTTTGAGTTACACCCCCAGCCCTATTCTTTATTCTTTATTTTGAAAGAGTGTCTCACTAAGTTGTGGAGGGCCTCACTAAGTAGCTGAGGCTGGCCTTGAACCTGTAATCCTCTGGTTTTAGCTCCCTAAGTACTGGGATTACAGGTGTGCGCCACCACACCCGGCTCAGGCTGGCACTTATAATCAGGACAATATATCAGCTACAGAGAAAAAAACAATCGAAAAGGCCACCTTCAAAAACTGAAGAGTTGAAACTGGGCGTGGTGGCGCACGCTTGTAATCCCAATACTTTGGGAGGCGGAGATCAGAGGATCTGGGTTCGCGGCCAGCCTCAGCTCTCTTTCTCTCTCTCTCCCTGTCTCTTTCTCTCTCTCTCTACCTAGTGAGGCCTCCGCAACTTTGTGAGACCCGGTTTCAAAATAAAGTATAAAAAAATAGGAAAAATAGGGCCGGGGGTGTAGCGCAGAGGTAGAACGCCCCTGGGTTCAATCCCCAGTACCGCAAAAAAAAAAAAA
>PVJS01031761.1:10969-23294 GCA_004027185.1 Glis glis | reverse complement strand
CCTCCTCTTCTTCTTCTCCTTCTTCTTCTTCCCCTCTCCCCCCTCTCGTGTGTATGTGTATATATACGTTTTCTTTTCTCCCAAAAAAGGATAAGTCTCAGATGACAGTGGAGACATAACAATATCATCCTGACACAGGATAGCTAAGCTCTAGCTTTCCACTTACGTTTGACTTGGTCTTTCCAAGGAGTTGCCCCTTAGGGATCAAAGTCAGAGGTTCTGCCCAGCATGGTGACACACACTTGTAATTCTAGTACTTGGGAGGGTGAGACAGAAGGATCACAGGTTCACAGCCAGCCTCAGCAACTTAGGGAGACCCTCTGCAACTTAGCGAGACCCTCTGCAACTTAGTGAGACCCTCTGTTTCAAAATAAAAAATAAGATAGGGTTGGGGGTGTATCTCAGAGGTAGAATACTCCTGGGTTCAATCCCCAGTACAACAAAAAAATTAATTAAAAAAATTAAAGTCAGAGGATCTGCAGGAAACAGGGGCACTCCTCCTTCCTAGAGGAAGGATATTGAAGACCCAGCATGCCTCTCAAGGCTTGATAACAGAGGCCTGCTGTTCTGATTGAATGGCTTCATTCCAGGGGAAGAAAGAATACAAGTTCACCTTCAGTTTTGCTTGAAATCTTTGCTTTAAAAGAATCATTTGTGTTTTAAACATCTAAGTTTAAAAATGTACATAATTCTGGTGGACTTGCATATTCTAAATATGCACCTGTATGCAAAGAATAGACTATGGTAATGCAAAGAATAGATTATATTCTTTACTGTTAGCAAATACCCCACTGTTAAGAGTAGGCTTTGAGCCGGGTGTGGTGGCACACACTTGTAATCCCAGTACTTGGGAGGCGGAGACCAGAGGATCCGGGTTTGCGACCAGCCTCAGCTACTTACTGCGGCCTCCGCAACTTCGTGAGACCCGGTTTCAAGATAAAGGATAAAAAAACAGGGCCGGGGGTGTAGCTCAGAGGTAGAATACCCCTGGGTTCAATCCCCGGTACTGCAAAAAAAAAAAAAAAGAATAGGCTTTTTGTTTAAGTACAAAAGAGGATCCATAAGTTCAGTTAAAAAAAAAAGCAACTTGAAGAGCACCTAAGATACAATTTCCTGAGAAATAAAAAAGTATAGAGTGCCTAGGAGAGAAACTCCAATCAGGTCTCAGCCTTGTCTCTTGGACAGCCATTGTGCCTGTCAATGCCCACATGGCCTGTGGCAGGAGACCCCCCATGTCAATGCCCACATGGCCTGTGGCAGGAGACCCCCCATGTCAATGCCCACATGGCCTGTGGCAGGAGACCCCCCATGTCAATGCCCACATGGCCTGTGGCAGGAGACCCCCCATGTCAATGCCCACATGGCCTGTGGCAGGAGACCCCCCATGTCAATGCCCACATGGCCTGTGGCAGGAGACCCCTCATGTCAATGCCCACATGGCCTGTGGCAGGAGACCCCTCATGTCAATGCCCACATGGCCTGTGGCAGGAGACCCCTCATGTCAATGACCACATGGCCTGTGGCAGGAGACCCCTCTCTAAGGGTACTCTGCTGCTGATAATCTCAGCTGCCCTGACAACATCTCCTAAGTGCTAAGGAGTAGTGGCTATCTGGATTCCCACAAGTTATCCCAAGGGAAGAATCACTTCAGAGATGACATTACATTGACAAGATGAATAGCGGATACAATTTCAATTCTAACAAAATAGCTGAGTTGTGTTTGCCTTTTGAGGTTAAAATCAAAGATGTTTTATTCAGGTTAGGGTTAGCCTAGAGGTGGAACAATTCTACTATAAAGATGGGTTCAAGAAGTGCACGAGTCCAGCCACAGTCTGGAAAATTAGCTGCCATTTGGTGATGAAGTGGGAGACATTATCTTGTAACCACTTGTCTTCGTGCATTAACTTAGAAAATGTGAGTTTTTTAAAAGATGTGATGGATTATGCAGCATTTTTACATTTGAAAATGAGATTGTGCTTTGAAAATACTTAAAGGACTCCTGACCTTCAAATATCACTTTGGACAAACTGCTGGGGATCCAAGTTAGAAGGTATTGGGGAAAAGCCCTGTATGTATATTCAATGGCCAATTTGGGAAAGCGATCCATTTTAAAAATCAGTTCTGAGTCGGGCGTGGTGGCGCACGCTTGTAATCCCAGTACTTGGGAGGCGGAGACTGGATGATCGGGGTTCGCGGCCAGCCTCAGCTAGTTAGTGAGGCCCTCGCAACTTCGTGAAACCCAGTTTCAAAATAAAGGATAAAAAATAGGGCTGGGGGTGTAGCTCAGAGGTAGAATGCCCCTGGGTTCAATCCCCAGTACCACACACACACAAAAAAAAAAAACCCAACTAAAAATCAGTTCTGTAAAGCAGGATGCCTGCTACACAGACTTCATCATTCCACGTCTAACTCAGTTTTTCTAATTTCTAAATATTTGTGGCAGTGGAAAACAATACATATCCTTATATTAGGGAGATTGGTCCTTTTGTGAAGTATGCACTGAGCTATATGATAAACTAGAGAAAACTATGTATAAATTATATCTATAACTCTTTAAGGGACATATCACTTACACAACCTCATAGACAGTTGAGAAGATAAATCAAATTTAAAAATTTTCAAGGAGCAGAATTTTAATTTTCAATACTTTATGATGTTTGTTATAACAGTTTTAAGCTCATGTGTGAGGAGGGAATGGATGTGGTAAGATTACTCAATCCAGTGTGTCAGGAGGCCTCTCTCCCTGGAGAAGCTTAAGTTTATCCAAGGTATGATCTACCAGAGAAAGGGTAAGTGCAAAGTCACAGCAGAGGCTAATCATTCTTTAGTTTAATCCTGACATGCTGGTCTTCCTCCAGGCATCCGCTACCAGGTTTTAAAGCGACCACAAGCCAGGCGTGGTGGCACACACTTGTAATCCCAGTACTTGGGAGGCTGAGACAGGACGATCACAGGTTTGAAGCCAACCTCAGCAACTTAGCGAGGTCTTCTGCAACTTAGTGAAACCCTGTTTCCAAATAAGAAATAAAATCGAGTTGGGGGTGTAGCTCAGAGGTAGAATGTCTCTGGGTTCAATCCCCAGTACCACAATAAATAAATAAATAAATAAACAAACAAACAAACCATACAGAGCAGGATGCAGTGGTACTTTCCTATAATCCCAGCTACTCAGGAGGCTGAGGCAGGAGAATCAAAACCCTGTTTAAAAATAAGAAATAAAAAGGTCTGGGGATGTAGTTCAGTGGTAGAGCACCCCTGGGTTTAACCCCCAGGACTGAATATATATATAGAAATATATATATTTCTATATATAAATAAAGTACCAGTCTCTTTATCGTATGTCCAATTTAAAGGCAGAACTACTTGTGAAGACCTTATTCTGATTTATTTGCCTGCCTCAGAAAGAGCTCTGCTTTGTCCTTAGTGAAAAGCTGGGCTTTGTGTAGCGCTATTGATTGATCCTAAGCAGGCATGGTGGTACACACCTGTAATCCTAGTACTTGGGAAGCTGAGACAGGAGGATCGCAGGTTCAAAAACAGCCTCAGCAATTTAGAGGCTCTCAGTAACTTAGTGAGACCCTGTTTCAAAATAAGAAATAAAATTGGGCTGGGGGTGCAGCTCAGAGGTAGACTGCCCCTGGGTTCAATCCCCAGTACCACAAACACACAAAAGATGAGTTCTGCATCAGATTACTCCTACCTGCAAAACACCACGCATGTAAGTCTCTAATCCTGCAATTTACTCTATCTTTATTGATGTAAGAAATTGGGTTAGCAATAGCAAGAGCACTGTGCTCCAAAGTCTGTTACAGTCCTGTGTGTATTATCAAGTTTGCTTCTAGATGCAGGTGGTAGAAAATGCAGGTGTTTTATTGGATTTCAGAATACTGTTAAGTACTCTTGGAAGAAGAGAAACTAATGGACTTCTGACATTCCAAGAACTCACCACTGAGATTGTTAAAGGCTTTAGTAAGAAACTTTAACAAATAGATAAGGAAGTCATTAGTAAGACAGCATAGAGTGAAATCTGTGCCTAGCATACTTACTGCACGAAGAGCGTATTTCATTCAGACCATTTGCCATAGATATATTCTAAGATAACTACCCAACAATGGCTTGTCTCCTACTTCCTGGCCCCCAGCCCTCTCCATTGCCCAGGTGGATGTTATGTAACTAGTTTTTTCTTTCTGTGTGTTTGAGGGAAGAGGACTTCAGGCAAAGGGCATCACTACTACTTGAAAACTAGCTCTCCGGGAAGTGTTGAATAGTCATCTTCAGTGTGGCTTTTCCCATTTCCTCTGGGAAACTGCATTTCAATATAGGCCAAAGCTGAAGTGATATGAATGAGGCACTAATCACAGAATTTTAGGAAACAGCGTTTTGGAAAGCTTGGGGGACAGGACAGGTGCAGTCTCCCTGAAGCCTCTGACAGTACAACATACAGGTCTGTCTGTCTCAGATTAGGCCGAAACTCTAAGTCTTTGTTAAAGATTTTCCCAGCAGCCTACAACCTGCTTTGATCAGTATTATCAAGTCCAGAATGACTTGAGGGGTACATGGGGAGGAATTCTATCAAGTGAAGTGAAATAATTATTTCCTTAATAAGAAACTAAATTCTAGGTTACTTATAATAGCTGCCTTGTTGGGGGGAAGGGAGCCATAAATTTGCAAATGGCGATTTTTGTTGTTGTTCTTTGTCTTTAAATAATTGGAAAGATGCTTCAAGCAATAATATACTAGGTGTGCAATAATCTCATCAGGCAGTGTGTGCTGGCTTTGGAAAGGTTAGAAGAGAATTGTTACAGCAGGCTGCTTTTGTTTATCAAGTTAGGCATGGGCATGCCTTCCCAAAGGACATATTTGATCATACAGTTGATTTAACATTTGGGCTGAAGAGCTTAACCTTATCAGGGATGGAACTGGATTTTACAGAGTTCCCCTTATCCAAACTAGAAAAGGTATACGACTGTTTCCCTGCCTTCCCTATGTCTACTAGCCTCCTGGGACCAGCTACTGGCAAGTCCTTTCGTCCATTTTCATTGATCTGGTCACATGAGGAACTATTGTTTCCTTAAATCCCAAAATGTTCAAATTGCAATATAGAAACCAACTCCCTATCAATTTTTTTCCACATTTAATCCTTTGCTCCTCGTCATATATTCATTTTTCTGCATTGGTTCCCATGGCAACAAGTCTGTTGGCAGAGAAAGTGTGACTCTGCTTTTAGCCTTCTGCACAATGCAAAAATCCTTCTCAGGCAAGTGTCATTAATAAGGCAGGAAGAGACTACAGTTCCCTTGTTAATGCCAAAAATCCCTTACCTTCCTGCGTGCATTGCCCATCCAATCCCCAAACCAGGCTCACTGGCCCAGGAGAAAAGACAGCTTTCAAAGGCTCTGCCCACAATTCCTTCAACTACTGATAGAAGTGTTCAAAGGCCTCCTCCTATCCAACCACAGATGCAAGGATTGAACCTTTCAGCTCAGACGGCTTCACCTTCTCCTAAAGTATCAGTGACAAATTCATAATTAATGACATACCACTGGAGGGCAGCATGGAAAATCAACTTTCCCTCATTTTTCTAAAAACTATCCTCCATGTGTATCTGAGATACCACCCAAAGAATAAGTGTGTCCTGAACTGAGCCTTAAATCAGTGTCCAATGATAAGACGGTGGAGACATTTAAGCTCTTCTCCTAGAGTAGTTACATGGTACAGGATAGGAAGTCAAGGAATTATTCAAATCCTGAGCTCCTGAAGAAGAATAACAAAGATGTGCATAAGGAAAGAGGGCATTGTTAACTGGTGTCTGCATGTAAGCAAGGGGGGTTCAGGTGAGATAATTCAGTGTTCACATTTGACAAAGGTAAGAAACCTACTGAAAGCTAAGGCAATAGTGTGGAGACAGAAGGGGTTGTTAGGAGTTAACAGTCTGCAGAAAGGGAGCCTGAAAACTAGAAGAGCTTCATGCAGACTTTGGCCCAGCTCTGTCTTATAAAACATTTTTGCAAGTAATATTTCTCTTAATAATAGGTTATATTTTATTTGTTTTAAACTTTAGAATTCCACTGTAGCTTAGCAACCCTAAATCTCCTATGTCCTCAATATAAAAAAAAAAACAGGAACTTTGTCAGAAATTAAACAGGACTTATTTAAATATGTGTATAGTTTTTTTTTAAGAATAACTGATGAATTCAGGGGAATGAAAATAGATGTTAGAAATAAAAATGTGGTTATCTCAGCTATAGTTAAGAAAATTATCAAATGTAAATGATTCCTTCTTGCTGAGTCGTATAAAGTATGTGATACTTAAGCACATTGAAGTTTTAAAGTTAGCTGCTTATATTGTACAAAGGTATTTTTGGCTCTTTAAAGGTTATTTTCCTACATTAAGAAAAGTTTTCTTATATTAAAAACTTTTATTGTGACTCAGGTTTTGTGTCTATGTACAGACACGTATACATAGGAGGTTTTTTCTTTGCTCATTTGTTTTGCACAGCTGAAGTAATGAGGTTAAATAATGCCCAGGTATGCAGGTCAATTGACCTTTATGATAGCCAGATTAAGGAAAGCATTTGACAAATGAAATCACATTGTATTTCCTTGTATCCCTTTGTCCCTCTCATACTTCCCTAGCCTTCCACTAAAGGATATCTCTTATTTAGTCAGGAAATCTTAGGTAATTTTTTTTCTTTTTGGAAAGTCCATAAGAAAACCAAGATGAAACTCTCAGGCAGATAGAATATAAAGCAGTTCCCATACTTGATAGGAAGGTTATTTATTTTCAGAATGTACTACTGAAGTAAGATTTATTTTCAATACTTGTAGTCTTTCCACCCAAAGGACTCTTAACTGGTCCTGAATGTGGGGGGAAAGGCAACTAGTTCGGGTCAGAAACGATGTTTTATGTTAAGTTTTACTTGTAGGAAATTTGGTTTTAGCTTTGAGGACACCTAGTGTCAATGGAATGCAATAAATATTTAATACTTCTGCTCTGACAATTAGACATTTTCCTTTATGTTTTCCTCCTTGAAAATACAAGCCTTACTGTTGTTTGGAATGAGGAGAAAAATAATTGATAAACTACATAACTTTGCTTGAAGAACCAAGCAAATTTCTCTTTGAATTCTCTGTATAGAAGAGACTAAAGGACGCTTAGGAATGAAGACATTGTCTACATATGAAGGAGGAATTTTTTTCCAAATTTAGAGGAAAATCTACTGAATTCTGTTCAAAGATCATCACAAATGACTTTTAAAGAGATTACTGCAAGGTTACTGTGGGTTCTCGCAAGTACTAGTTTTGTTTTTCCCATTTACCACCACCTAAGGGCACCCCTCACCCAGCTGTAAAGTAAACCATAGTAGGAACCCATTCTATTCAGAGAAGAAATACTAAACTAACAGAAGCAAGTTCAAAGAAAGATAGTGATAGGTTTCCAATTGGTTTGTTTAGAATTTTAAGTAAAAAGATACCATATACTGTTTTAGGTTTTTGTTTTGCTTAAAGTCTATGAAAATGACTTTCATTTTCTAAACTATCTGATAATTGATTACTTTTGACCTCAGTTATTTGGGGGCATACTCTTTTTATTATTCTACAAAATAAAGCTCTAATTCCACCTATATAAATTAATATTTTCCTAGATGTCAAACACATACACACATTTTTCATTTGAGGTCATATAATTCAGTTAGTGAAATATTTCACTCTCTTGTAAGTTCAAGAAAAATTCCTAAGCAGTGATGCTTATTTTAGTAAATTGAAGGCAGTCTCTAGACTCATATTTTTATTACGTCTGACTTCACTACCATATGTGCAGCGCAACAGTGACATCTTAAGGCCAAATAACCAGAGCTCCTTTAGTCAGAGAAAGAACTCGAATTGGGATCTGATTTCAAAGAAAATTCCACCATATTATCAAGTAGTTTTCAAGTTTACAATATACAACTGGTAGATAAAGTGCTTCTTTATTTATGACTTCTTTTGCAGTCTTTGTGAATATTTTAATGTGCATTAGTAAACACTGACATTTTACATAGACATACTGTATATTAATGCATGCATTTCACTGAATAGTTTATTGATACTCCCCTTGTAAAGCTTTTATGGAAGAACCAACAAGCCACAGCAGTATAGCAAAAGAGGCTTAATCTTTATAAATTGGGGCCTTTTCTGTCTCTTTGCTAGCCTAGGTGGCTGTATACAAATTCGGGTGGGAGGGGGCAGGAAACACCTCTTAACATTTAAGATTTTCTACTTGGGTGTACTCTAGCCAATTCAAAACAAATTGCTTACTTTAATAAAAAAGTTTTACCATTTTATAAAAAATCAAATCATGACATGTTTAATTGAAATGGCTGTATTGTAATTAATATTTTGAGATAATTGTGATTTTGAGCTTAAAATTATATATAAAAATTGTCATTTTTGTATGTGTTAAAAATACTATATCATGATTAACAGTACTTTTTAGTTGAACTACATATTGATGTAAATAAAACTGAATGAAGACATATTTACTACTTTATTAACATAGATTGTGAATGTATTTAATGGGGTTTTTTTGCAATATGAGACCATAACGACCTTGAAAGCTGCTTCATTTTATGTGCAAAGTCCTATGAATCTATATTTTAAGTTTACTGAATCAGTGAAATTACTTTGTCAGTTAATTTGCAAATGCAAGCTGTATTCTCCAGTTTTATTTTATGTATTGACACTAATCAGTAAAGGTGTACAATGTGATTAGAATGCATTTCGAAGATGCTTTCTGTACAGATACAAAATACAGGGACTAAAATAATGCTGTGCAGTGTATAGCAGAGCCATTTTTCGGCTTTGGTGTACTCAACTTTTTCAGTATTTAAAAAAAAGTGTTTTGAATAACATAAAAGTCTCTTTATTGTATAAATAATAAAATGTCACCTTATTGTAAAGTGTCTTTTGTTTTTATCAAAGCAAATTTCTTAGCAATAGAGTTGTGACATGAAAAGGGCACGTTTCATTTAAAACAAAACGAACACTGTAATCAATATTTGAAAAGTGTAATTCTTATTATGAACATGTACTATTTATCTTTATTAGCAATGATTTTTTTCATAACATAAGCATGCCTTGATCATCAAAAAGTTATCTATTTACACATCTATCTAATGACACATGTACTATTGAATTAGCTTAACAGAATCATATGTTAAGTGTCATAATGACTGATCAACTCACTTCTGATAATTTTGGTATAAGCAAAAGTCTTTCTGTTTGATTTTTATTAAATCAAGGTTACCTATATCAAATTCCCTTTTAGAAAATTAATACATTGGCCGGGCGTGGTGGCACATGCTTGTAATCCCAGTACTTGGGAGGCTGAGACTGGAGGATCCGGGTTTGTGGCCAGCCTCAGCTACTTAGTGAGGCCCTCTGCAACTTAGTGAGACCCTGTTTCAAAATAAAGAATAAAAAATAAGGCTGAGAGTGTAGCTCAGAGGTAGAATGCCCCTGGGTTCAATCCCCTGTACCGCAAAAAAAAAAAAAGAAAATTAATACATTGGCCGGGTGTGGTCGCGCACACCTGTAATTCCAGTATTTGGGAGGCTGAGACAGAAGGATTGCAGGTTAAGGGTCAGCCTCAGCAATGTAGTGAGGCTTTCAGCGAACTAGCAAAACTCTTTCCAAAACAAAAACTATAAAAGGTCTGGGGGTGTAGCTCAGAGGTAGAATGCCCCTGGGTCCAGTCCCCAGTACCACAAAAAAAAAAAAAAAAGAGAGAGAGAGAGAGAGAAAAGAAAATTATTGCAAACAGTTTTTAAAATTAAGGTGCTGGAAGTAAAAACAAATGCACAAAGTTGGATTAAAACATCCACAGGCACATTAAGTATACAAATAACTACCTAGAAAGTTAAAAAAAGGTGTGTGTGTGTGTGTTCATTCCTAGGGATTGATTCCAGCACCTGGCACATACTAGGCAAGCACTGATCTACATTCCCAGCCCTTTTAATTTTATACTGAAATAAGATTAAACTCCACAATAAATTACCAAGGCCCAGGCAATGTGATCTTCTTGCCTCAATCTCCTGAATATCTGGAATTGCAGGCATGTACCACCATGCCCAGCTCATTTTAAGATTTCTATATGGAATATGTTATTAGTTGTTTTCTGTTGCTGCTATCTATAGAATTAATAAAATAAGGTCTTCACTACTTTTTATTTCCTTAAAGGACAAAGGTATTTAAATACACTCTCACTGAGGGGAAAATACACAGATCAAATCTCTTTAATTCTCCTCAATCTTAAAGTACTATACTATCATCTGAAACAATACTAAAACATTTGTGTTATTTTTAAACATTGTCAAGTTTCACCAAGCATTGTGGCACTTGTTTGTAATCACAGTACTTAGGCTAGACAGGAGGATCGTAGGTTCAAGACCAACCTCAGCAACCTAGCAAGATCTTGTTTCAAAACAAAAAATTAGAGCTGGGCATGGTGGCGCATGCTTGTAATCCCAGTACTTGGGAGGCTGAGACAGGAGGATTGCAGATTCGTGGCCAGCCTCAGCTACTTAGTGAGGCCCTCTGCAACTTAGTGAGACCCTGTTTCAAAATAAAGAATAAAAATAGGGCTGGGAGTGTAGCTTGCAGGTAGAATGCCCCTGATTCAATCCCCAGTGCCACACACACACACACAAAAAAAATTAAATTGGGCTAGGAGTACAGCTCAGAGGTAGAATGGCCCTGGGTTCAATCCCCAGTACCACCAAAAAAAAAAAAAAAAAAAAAGATCTTGTACTGAGATCAACCACATCACAAATGAAAAGTCTTCCTTTTTTAAAATCCATGAATAGGATTCAATAAAAGTCACTCATAGCCGGGCGTGGTGGCACACGCTTGTAATCCCAGTACTTGGGAGGCGGAGACCGGAGGATGCGGGTTCGCGGCCAGCCTCAGCTACTTAGTGAGGCCCTCCGCAACTTCATGAGACCCGGTTTCAAAATAAAGGATAAAAAACAGGGCCGGGGGTGTAGCTTGGAGGTAGAACGCCCCTGGGTTCAATCCCCAGTATGACAAAAAAAAAAAAAGTCACTTATATTTTCTACCTAATAAAAGGTAGAAACTACTCATATTCAAGTCAATTGGTCATATTATATGGAATACAAAAAGAAACAAGGAAAAAATCCAGTTCTAGAAAAATGCTGTTATTACAAAAATATTAAATCACATTAAATAAAAATCCACTTTTGAAAAAAGCACTTGTAATGTTACAAGGGAATTAACATGGATAGGACAAATCCTGTACAAAACATTGAGAACAAATATATGACCACTCCATGACTATGTATTTGGTTAACACTAATATAAATGTACAGAACACCTTAGAAAATGTTAAATAATTACCAATGAAAAAACACTTATTGGCAGTGAATATATAGTCCAGGACAATTATACCTATGGTTCACTGATACTGGGAAACTGTAAGATCAATTACAGCAATCACCTTTAGGATCATACTAAAACAAAATGTTATATCCGTCTAAGAATTAACATGACCAGGATTAGAAAATAACTCCAATTTAAGTAGGAATTCGGTCTCTCAAATACTCCAGTATAGCAGCTGTTCCTTTCATTAATATGGCTGCTCGAGGAACACGGAATGGATTTCCATCTAGTAGTAATGTTCTAAACAAAAGAAAGAAATTAAGAACTTAAACATTTTCTAGTAGTGAGACTTTTTTTCACAAAAATCAATTTTTATTTGCAATTTTATAAATAAAATATTTTTCCTATTTGTCCCTTTTCAAATATGGGTACACTACAATAATAATCAAAGCAACATTAATTGAATAATTGTTATGTTTAAGGTACTATACTAAGTTACATTCACTGACAATATTTTTAACAATACTATGATATAGGTGCTATTAATATTCCCATTTTACAGATGAGGAAACACAAATTTAGGATAGCAAGACACTCATTTAAGATCAAACAGAGCTGGGCGTGGCTGTGCATGCTTGTAATCCCAGTACTTGGGAGGCTGAGACAGGAGGATCACGGGTTCACGGCCAGCCTCAGCTACTTAGGCCCTCTGCAACTTAGTGAGACCTTGTTTCAAAATAAATAATAAAAAATAGGGCTGGGGGTGTAGCTCGCAGGTAGAATGTCCCTGGGTTCAATCCCCAGTTCCGCAAATACATACATACATACATACATATATATATACATACATACAGAATAAAAAATAGGGCTGGGGGTATGGCTCAGAGGTGAAATGCCCCTGGGTTCAATCCCCAGTACTACAAAAAAAAAAAAAAAAAATCAAACAGCT
>PVJS01031761.1:0-10869 GCA_004027185.1 Glis glis | reverse complement strand
TGCCTAAGTAGCTGAGGCTGGCTGCAAACCGGTGATCCTCCTGTCTCAACCTCCCAAGTACTGGGATTACAAGAGTATGCCACCACACCCAACATGCCTCTTTGCAATCTTACAATGACCATACACTAAATGATTGAATTAGATTTAGATAAGTATTAAAATGAGCAAAATAAGTAACCATGCCAAGGACTATAATGTAATCAGTGCACCCCCACCCCATTCCTCTCCTTCCCTTGAGGAGATAACACACATACAAAAGTCTATTTACATATTTGGAAGTAAGATTCAATTTAGATTTAAAGGCTTGTACTTTTGTTTCATTATACAATTAATGAAATATCCCCAACTAGAAGAGACTTTTAAATTTTTTTTGGTGGGGGTACTGGGGATTGAACCCAGGGACGTGTCTACCTCCAAGCTACACCCCCAGTCATTTTTGTTTTGTAACAGTCTTGCTAAGTTACACCCACTGGCCTTGAACCTGCAATCCTCCTGTCTCTGATTCCCAATTACTGGGATTACAGGCATGTGTCACCAAGCCTGGCTTTAAATTAATTTTTAATAGCTCACGTTTATGTAAACAAAAATCAAAGGACTTACACTATATAATACAGTTTTTCTAAATTATATCTTCAAATATGTTTTATATTTTTGGGAATTCTTTTAAAGACTTATTTTCCTTTTTTTTTTTTTTTGCGGTACCGGGGATTGAAAGCAGGGGCGTTCTACCTCTGCGCTACGCCCCCGGCCCTACTTTTTTATGCTTTATTTTTGAAACCGGGTCTCACGAAGTTGCAGAGGGCCTCACTAGGTAGAGAGAGAGAGAGAGACAGGGAGACAGGGAGACAGGGAGACAGGGAGACAGGGAGAGGGGAGAGGGGAGAGGGGAGAGGGGAGAGAGAGAGGAGAGAGAAGAGAGAGATAAATCGCGCGCGCATGCGCGCTGAGGTTGGCTGGGAACTCGGATCCTCCGGTCTCCGCCTCCCAAAGTACTGGGATTACAAGCGTGCGCCACCACGCCCGGCTGACTTATTTTCTTAATTTCTAGAAAAGGAGATAATTACATTTGAACCTCATTATTCACGAATTCGCTATCTGCAAATTTGCCTACTCACTAAAATTTGTTACCCCAAAGTCAGTATGTATGGCACTTCCAAGGTCCTTCATGGACATGCACAGAGCAGCAAAAAATCTGAGACAACTGACAGGCACAGTCCCAGCTGAAGTCAAAGTGACACTCTGCCATCTTGTTTCAGCTTATACTATAAACAACTGTCCTTTCTGTGGTCCATTTGGTACCACATTTTTTACATTTTTATACTTTTTGTTGGTGATTTCACTGTTTAAAACTGTGCCTGAGTGTAGTGCTCAAGTACTATCTAGTTTCCTAAGCACAAATGTGCCTTATAGAGAAAATGTATGTGTTGGGTAACCTTCATTCAGGAATGAATTACTGGGCTGTTGGACATGAATTCAATGTCAACGAATCAACAATAACATAAGGTGTCTTTATACAGAAAGGCACCAAAACAAGGTTATATATTGATGGGTTGATGAAAATGTTGTGACCAGATTCCTGCAGAAACAGGGTCAGCCCTATACCCCTGGGAGAAATGGTTCAGTATTCACTAATTCAGTTCACAGTGGCGTTAGAGAAGATAACGTACAACAAATAATGAGAATAGCCAGGCGTGGTGGCGCACGCTTGTAATCCCAGTACTTGGGAGGCTGGGACAGGACGCAGGTTCACCGCCAGCCTCTGCTACTTAGTGAGGCTCTCCGCAACTTAGTGAGAACTTGTTTCCAAATAAAAAATAAAATAGGGCTGGGGGTGTAGCTCGGAGGTAGAATGCCCCTGAGTTCAATCCCCAGTACCACAAAAAAATAAATAAAATAAAATAATGAGAATAGGCTGTGTAACTGGTTCCTATAATTCTACACATTATATTCTCCAATAATTTACTACTATGCGGTACCAGAGCAGATGCCAGTGCTGTCCCAATGAAGTAAAATATGCCAAAAAATTAATATGGAATTTTCACTAATTAAATTACTTCCAACACATTCCACTTAACTAGTCAGCTTTCCACTAACATCTCAAACTCCTTTTATAGTCACTTAACCAGCACTGACTGGGTGCTTACTATGTTCTAGGTATAACAAATCTTTGCTAACTAAGGACAAAAAAATAATGAGTCCAAAAGAGCATGATGGGAAATTAAAATGGGGAGTTATTCAGCTTGGAGAACAAGGAAGGGTTTCAAAGGGGATAGATGAGAAGGATACTTTTAGAAATAATATATTTATATAAACATAAACAAAGCTAGAAAAAATATTTGGCAAAATTTTAAAAATAGAATTGGAGGTCTGAGCTTTACTGTTATGTTTAACAGGATATTAATTCTGTTACTTCATCTTCCTGCAAGATTATCTCAACAAGAAAAAAAATCACTTCAACAAACAAATTAATTGAATAAATGGAAAATTTCAATAAATGGTAGTTACCTTAAATTCACACAATTACCAAGCTCTGGTGGAATCTGAAGAAGGTCATTATTTTGAAGGTCCAACGTGGTCAGATTTCCCATCATCTTCATCTTCTGAGCATCCACAGATCCAACCTGATTGTTACTAATCAGAATGTTTTCAAGTGTAGGGATACGATACAAGACTTCAGGTAGAATTTTGAACCTATTAATATATTAACAGAATACCTAAATATACTAGAACCAGAGGCCAAAATCCTTAAAATAGGTATCATAAGTTTTTCTTTTTTTTACGGGGGATTGAACCTAGGGATGCTCTACCTCCAAGCTACACCCCCAGCCCTATTTTATTTTTTGTTTTGAAACAGGGTCTCCCTAGGTTACAGAGGCTAGTCTCCAAGTTTCAATCCTCCTGTCTCAGCCTCCCAAGTACTGGGATTATAGGCACGTACCACCATGCCTGGCTTAAGTTTCATATTATGAAATAGTGTTTTCTTGAATGTATGTTACTTTATCGTATTTATTTCGTTTTTTTGGTATGGGAGATTGAACCCAGGGGTATTCTACCTCTGATCTCCGCCCCTGGCCCTATTTATTTCTTTTATTTGAAACAGGGTCTCGCTAAGCTGTTAAGAGTTTCACTATGTTACTGAGGCTGGCCCCAAACCTGCAATCCTCCGGTCTTAGCCCCCCAAGTACTAGGATTACAGGGTGTGCCACCATGCCCGGCAATGTATGTTACTTTATGTTTGGCTTAAGTCCTATATTCGAATTTTCAAAAAAAATAAAATGAACTAGTTTTGGAAATCTTGAAATACATGTTAATTGGACAGACTATAAATTACTATTGAGTGTATAAAATCAAACAAAAGTTCAGAATAAATTCTCCCATTTTTTTTTCTTTTTTGCGGTACTGAGGACTGAACCCAGGGGGATTCTGCCTCTGAGCTACACCCCAAGTCTTATTTTTTATTCTTTATTTTGAAACAGGGTCTCACTAAGTAGCTGAGGCTGACCACGAACCTGCGATCCTCCTGTCTCAGCCTCCCAAGTACTGGGATTACAAGCGTGAGCCACCACACCCAGCTTCTCCCATGTTTTCCTGTTCACATTCAGGAGTAAAAAAGAATACTGAGATTCTCTATTTAATGTCTTCATGCACATATTTTTAGTTCACATTTACTTCTTATGAACCACTACTAATATATTAAGTAAAATTTTGCTTTCACTATGGGGTCTTAAGCAGGTGACAAATTAGTAGAGGTACTGGCTTCCTTGTCCAACACAACGATGAATGTACCATATAAAAGAGGGGAAGGCTGATGACCTCACAACTAACACAAAATCATGGAGACCCCGTGGGAGACAGCGGCCAGCACAGCTGTACTATGAGGTACACTGAAACCTGGACTAGACAAGACAAGGATGGGCTGATGCAGAGCTCCGGAGCTGTAGTCTTTTCACTACCCCATTATGCCTTTTTTTTTGGTACTGGAGGTTGAACCCAGGGGCATTCTACCTCCAAGTTACCTCTTGCCCTATTTTATTTTTTATTTTGAAACTGGGTCTCACTAAGTTGCTGAGGGTCTCACTAAGTGTGATCCTCCTGTCTTAGCCTCCTAAGTACTGGGATGATAGGCCTGCACCACCACGCTTGGCTTCCTTTGCTGTTTTGATGTATAAAAAGTAATAGTGAGCTAGCGTCGTGGCACATGCCTGTAATCCCAGTACTTGGGAGGCTGAGACAGGAAGATTGCAGGTTCAAGGCCAGCTTCAGCATCTTAGGGAGGCCCTTGGCAACTTAGCGAGAACAGTTTCAAAAATAAAAAATAAAACAGGACTGGGGGTGTAGCTCAGAGGCGAAATGCCTCTGGGTTCAATCCTCAGCACCACAAAAAAAGAAGAAAAAAGTGATAGTGAAGGGGAATCTCAAAACAGCTCTGAAGTTCCAGTGGCACTCGAGGGCCGGTAACCAAGAACACAGACGAGCACCCAGCTCCCAAGAAGCCCCTCCTCTTCACTCTGTCCAAACTATGAGCAAGGGAAGTATGAAAGATGAAGTCAGGGCTAGTGTGCCGCCTGCCCAAGTACACTCCCTGCAACGAAACTGGCAGCTCGACAGACAGCTCAATGGAGAACTGATAACTCAATTTACAAGTAAAACGTAGCAGAGCTCTGACAAGAATGTATATTTTTAAATAGCGACAATAGTGGTGTAACCTATACACAAGAAAACACAATGAAGCAGACAGAACAAAAATGAACATAAGAAGTATGCATTTTAGATTCCTCTTCTGCATATGAGGAATAATAATAGTACTAACTGTATAAGCTTGTTTTAACAGAATCCACCATATAGGATTTTTGTAAGAATGAGATAAATACATGTAAAGTACCTAGTATAGCACCAGAAGATAATTAGCTCCCAATAAATATTAGCTTTTCTTAATTTTCTGCAGAATCCTGATAGTGTTTATAGAAAAAAATTGAGTTTTACTTGGCTTGAAAAGCTCTTAAGGGGCTAGCTATTGCTTACATGCCCAACCTTATGTTACCTCTACATCTCTATCTCCTCCACTAAAGACCAAGGCATAGTGAACTTCCTGAAGTTTCTCAAAGTATGTTCTCATGTTTCTGTCCTAGACATTCTATTTTCTGTAACTGGGATACCCACTCCTGGTGTGCCTGGCAAATATCTATTTTTCAAGCCTCAGTTTCAATGCTCCCTCTTCTACCTTCAGTTAATCTCAGATGATCTTTTTTTATGTGCTATGCTTCCATTATAGCAATTATAATTATTTATTTGTATATTTGTCTTCCTACTAGACTACAAGTTTTTCAAAATGATAAAAAGGAATAAAAACTCTGCTAGACATCAATTATGAGAATTCTAAGCAAGCAACATCATTTTCAATTCTATATACAAATAAATGAAAATAAAGTCTGGATATTGAAATAAAGTAAAAACAAGGAGCCTTTTGCTTTATTTGTCTTAGTTGTTTTCTGTAGTAAAAAAGACCAACATATTTTTCACGGGATGACTGTTATAATTACCTGTTCTGTCCCTTACCTGTTAAAGGAAAGATTGATCGTTTGTAGTCTTATCGATTCCATTTCTTCAGGCAAAGAATTTAAAAAATTATTCCTAAGTTGGAAATCAAAACAAATGATTTTAAAAGCTTGAAAATTTTTACAAATTTAATTTTTCATTAAAATTTTGAGTAGAAAGAAACACATGTATCAGTTTTTCAATCCTTAATCTGATTTTACAAAGTCTAAATTCTCAGAATTCTGAATCAGTCAGCTGTCTTAAGTATTTAAGAGTGTCAAATCCTAATAATAACAATATACAACCATTGCTAATGCAATCAACTTTTAAGAATAGATTTATTAAGGTAAACACTATAAACCAATCTCTTAACCTCTTCGAATTGAGTTAAGAAGTACTTCTCATAGTATGGGCCCTTTGGATAGTGTTTGTATAACACAAAATATTCTCTTGATGTTAACACATATGTCTTGCGTACAGAAATAAAATGTTACTCCAAGAACTGATAAATTATAGGAAAAACTAAAACAAGCTAAAGAGATTCTGTATATTTAGAAACTTGGATCTTTCTACTCAACAGGTATTATGCAAATCGTCTTTTTTTTTTTCTTTTTGGTACTGGGAATTGGACCCAGGGGCATTCTACCTTTAAGCTAGTTCCCCAGTCCTTTTTTTATTTTGAAATAGTGTCTTGCTAAGTTGCTAAGGGTCTTGCTAAACTGCTGAAGCAGGCCTCAAACCTATCATCCTCCTGTCTCAGTCTCCCAAGTACTCAGATTACAGACCTGTGCCACCATGCCTGGCTTAAGCAAGTCCATTTCTACTCTAAGTTTAAATTTTTAATTTTCATTATATATACATATTTAAATCTTACTATATATATTAATTTGCATCATATATATATAGTATGTGTGTGTGTATGTGTGTGTGTGTGTGTGTGTGTGTGTGTGTGTGTGTGTGTGGGTGTGTGTATATATATATATATTACATATATATATATATATATTTTTTTTTTTTAATCTTCCAGTGAAACATGGCAGTAAGCAGAACCTTATTCACTGTTAGAAAGATCTGGGAGCAATGATAGGGAAAGCTTATAATAGAAAATATCTGTGAGAAAATTATTCCCAACTAGATGATTATCACAACTGAATAATTTTCTCTAACCTATTTGGGTTCAGAAGTCAAGCCTAATATGTAAGAGTCATCTTTTCTATAGTGTGACGTATGCCCTTTTTTCTTTTTTCTGTACTTTTCTTCAACTATTGCATGTATTAAGCTGTGTTGAATAATCCATGGCTAATTGCTGTCAGACATGAAAGTAAATTCTGGTCACTTAATTAGAAACTTCCAGGTATGGTTATAGACAGAGGCCTATTTATATAAACAGAAGATTGGGACAAAAAGAAATGAAGACAGCAGCAATGAGGACATGGATTTATTCCCTCTGAACTAAAATGTAGTTTTACAGTTTTGCCACAGTACAATTACATCCCAAAATAGGAGTTCCACATCTAGTGGGAGCAGGTATTAGTAGACTTGCTTGAAACCCATAAGTAAAAAAAAATTGTCTCTATAAGAAGAACCTCAAAAAGATGTAACTTATTGTTATTTGACCATTGTTTGAACAAAAAAAAGAGAAGCTACACTTTACACAAATTAAAAAACACACAGTAATAATATAACAGCATGAGGAAGCTCAGACAATAGAGATACAGTTTACAAATAAAAATGTAAAGCTCAAGCAAATAAATGACTCTCTAACTATGAGATATCTCTTACTACCCATAAAGAACTGTCACACAACTGATCATGTCACTTCAAATTGGACATAATAAATTAAACTTCCTATTACTTCTGCAAAGTCTAAAACACTTCCTTTTCTTTTTGTTGCCCCAAGTATTCGTTTATTTTATTTCTGGCATTGTGCATTTAATTGAGTATTTCGAAAACAAGAAGTTTGCTTAAAGAGAAGCCTTGTAAGCTGCTGTGCCAGCACAGGTTGTGCCAGTTTTATGCTATTTACTTTCAGGAAAAGAAAAATTTGAAGAAAATGTTTTCCATGTGTTATTGGTAATTTTGCTTAGGCAAGAATGTGAAGAATGTGTTAAACTCATACACTGCTTACAAATGATAGATGTCTGATTAAAATATTTCCTAAATACTTAATTTTAGAGTCCTGCTAAAATATTGTTAGTAAACTAAGGAACAGTTTCCATACCTATGTATGAAAATATGACATAAAGGGCAAGTTAAGGAAAATTCAAAGACAAGTTATAATTATGAAAAAGTCAAGCAATGGTATCGATAAATACCTTAGGTCTAAGAAAGTCAATTTTTGAAGCATACATAATTCCAAGGATACACAGGAAAGCTTATTAAAACCGAGATTGACATCAGAAACCATTTCCTTCAATTCTATAATCCTGAAACAAATAATTTAAAAATGTTAACATTGAACTCACTGTCAAAATTTCAAAACTATAAGTAGATAATAAGAGAAAAAATCCTATTGTTTCTGCTAATTATGATTTTCTGTATCTTTTACATTTTCACAAAAATTGCAGCTTGGATATTTAATAAAGATAAGAGTTTTTAAAAATAGACTATTATCTAATAATTTCTATTTGATATTAAGTGTATGTTCAAATTTACTTTTTTTGGGGGAGTACTAGGAATTGAACCCAGGGGCATTCTACCTGTGAGCTACACCCCTGTTTCTTGAAACAGGGTCTCACTAAGTTGCTGAGGCTTGACTTGAACTGGGATTGTAGGTGTGTGAACCGTGCCCAGCTTTCTTGTTTAATTTTAAAATCCATTTATTCATTTAAAACAATTTGGGTAGAAAGGGTAAAAATTGTGTTAATAACTTGAATCCATAAAATAAATTGTTAGACATATATCTATATCTTAATAGTTTCCTCTTTAGATTGCATAATATACTATCTATATGTAGGCACTTCAAAAATATGCCCATATGTGATTGTATGTGCATATATATGTGTGTGTTTATTAATTTATTTTATTTTGTTATTTTTTTTTTTGACAGTCCTGGGGATGTTGAACCCAGGGCCTTACACATGCTAGGCAAGTGGTCCACCACTGAGCTATATCCCAGGCCCACTTTAAAAAAAAAATATATATATATATATTTTATTATTTATTTTTTTGGCAGTACGAGGGATTGAACCCAGGGGCATTCTACCTCTGAGCTACACCCCCAGCTCTATTTTTTTAGTCTTTATTTTGAAACAGGGTCTCACTACATTGCGGAGGGCCTCACTAAGTAGCTGAGCCTCGCTGCGAACCCGGATCCTCCGGTCTCAGCCTCCTAAGTACTGGGATTACAAGCGTGCGCCACCACGCCCGGCTTTAAAATATTTTTAATTATGATATATCAGCATTTTTAATAGTATTTATTATCCAAATTTTCATTACATTTCATTATGATTACAAATAACATGAAATCAATGCCTAGATTTGGCAAGTGTCACCACTAGGCAGCTTTGTTTGTTAAAGACTTAAAGAGGAAAAATTAAATATTGCTAAGTAAGCCTAACCAAGCCTAGTAGTTTTAATTATGTTATTAATATGATTTGCCAAGAAACAAAAGTTATCATTTTTAGTCTATCGCATTAGCAAAGAAAAAACCGAATGAATACCAAATGCTGTGCAAAAGATCCAGTGAAAAAAAGTGAGTTTCAATGTATAACTGATAAAACTGTGTGCATGTGTGTTTCCCTCCAGGTCCCTCCCCACTCCTCCCCCACCCCATAGATGATATACTGATACAGATAACTTCATGTATGAACAACGGATTATTTAAGTTGTTCCCATCATCAGATTTCCTTGTAATAACTCTAATACCTATTTTCCAAGCTTACAATATAAAAATGTAAAGTTTAAAAAATCCTATATACCTCTCAAAACAAATGACAAAATACATTTTGTTATACTCCTCTAATATTAATAAGATGAGAAATTTAACATACATTTACAAATTAAAAAAACCATGAAAAATATTTTTTCCTGCAACTAAAATGCAAGTACAACTGAGGACCAGTCACATCTTAATAGAAATGTATCATCAACAGATCTTACCTTTTTGGAATTTCACACAGCTGATTCTTACTGAAGTTAATAGAAGTGACAATGTTGCTTTTTACTGCATCAAATACTTCATCAGGAATCAAAGTTGCTTGCTTATCACTAAATGAAAAATGATTCAAAAAATGAAATATTCTTAGCAATTCAGAAAGATATTATTATTCTTCACTTTCAAAGGACTTTAAAGATTTTATAAAATTTCTCAAGGTTGCTGATTATGAAGTTCTGTAAAGAATGCCAGCTGGGCACACGCCTGTAATCCTAGTACTTGGGAGACGAGGGATGGAGACCAGCCTCAGCAACTTACCGAGACCCTGTTTCATAATAGGAAATAAAGGGCTGGAAGTGTAGCTCAGAGATAAAATTCCCCAGTACCAAAAAAAAGAATGACACAAAAATTTATGAACACAGTGTTCACTGTTGGGATTTCAGGCATGTTGTATTCTAAATGTGACTGTGCAGATACGCATTCAGATTCTAGAAAACCTAGAAGTCATACAGTAAATACAAAGTCTATTCCTCTACCTTAGAATAGAAATAAATCTGTAATTTTAAAAGTTAGTGGAGCTGGGTGGCAACACGCCTATAATATCAGTACTTGGAGGGAGACAGGAGGATTGCAGCTTCGAGGCCAACCTCAGCAACTTCGTGAGCTACTGATTCAAAATAAAAAAATACAAAATAAAAGGGGCTTGGGATGCAGCTTGGAGGTAGAATGCCCCTGGGTTCTATCCCTGGTACAAAAGAAAAAACTAGTTGTTTCCCTTTTTCTTTTCTTTCTTTTTTTTTTTTTTTGCAGTACTGGGGATTGAACCCAGGGGCATTCTACCTCTGAGCTACACCCCCAGCCCTATTTTTTATTCTTTATTTGGAAACAGGGTCTCACTAAGTTGCGGAGGGCCTCACTACATAGCTGAGGCTGGCAGCGAACCCGGATCCTCAGCCTCCCAAGTACTGGGATTACAAGCATGCACCACCACACCCGGCTGTTTCCCCTTTTCTTAAAAATCTGTAAGATGGCTGGGAGTGGTGGCGCACGCTTGTAATCCCAGTACTTGGGAAGCTGAGACAGGAGGATCGCAGGTTTGAGAACAGTCCCGGCAATGTAGTGAGACTCTCATCAACCTAGCAAGACTCTGTTTCAAAATAAAAATAAAATGGGGCTGAAGGTATAGCTTGGAGGTAGAATGCCCCTGGGTTCAATCCCCAGCAACACACACACACACA
>PVJS01031760.1:5642-23296 GCA_004027185.1 Glis glis | reverse complement strand
AGGAAGGGAGGAAGGAAGGGGAGAAAGAAAAAGGAGGAAGGAAAGAAGGAAGGAAGGAAGGAAGGAAGGAAGGAAGGAAGGAAGGAAGGGAGGGAAGAAGGAAGGGGAGAAAGAAAAAGGAGGAAAGAAGGAAGGAAGGAAGGAAGGAAGGAAGGCAGGCAGGCAGGCAGGCAGACTGGCTGGCTGCATCTACTAAAGTACCTGGACATTTCACTCTGATTTTTGAGGAAAGCCAAGACCTCGTTTCTTCCATATGGGGATTGAGATTGCTACAACTAAAAGAACTACACCACGATAATACAAATGGCCGTGGCTTCGTGCATCTGGGCAGGGAGAATCCCCACAAGAAAAGCCATGTATGCAGGAGTGGTTGCAGAAGAGCGTTGACATTCATGCCTCTGGTAAGCCACATGCACAAAGCAACAGGGACGGAGGCCGAGGATGTGGGGGAGACCCATCAAAACAGACACAGCCCAGAAGCCTGGCACAGTAGTTGCTGAGCGGGACAGACAGAATTTGTAAGAAAGCCGGGCAAATCCACCTTTACTCTCTGCGGCCAACACTCAGTTTGGATGGATTTTTCTGCACGAGATAGTCCACGAACACCACTGGTAAAGTTAGCAGATCATTTGGGTAAAATCAAGAAAGAAAATGGAAGAACACTCTAGAGATTTAGAAATTAAGGCATTGTAGAGATTTAGATATTAAAAGAGACCTCTGATTTAGAAACCCCAAAGATAGGACAAGGCTAACAAAGTACTGTAATAAACTGTTTCGTGACTAGGGTCTCTCTCCCTCTCCCAGATTGTCTTCTTTTACGTGATTATCTTTTCTGTAAAGATGTGAGATGATATGATGACTATGTGATACAAGTAACTCCAGGAGAATGGCATAGGGCATTGATGTAGAGGTCGTCTACTATGTGAACGTAAGCTCTGCGATCACAGGATAGTTGATCTGGTAACCAAAAAGGCTGCCAGGCGACTGAGGGATAGTATGTTCAGCTTGGATATATGGGACAAACGGCTGACTCACAGCCTGGGCAGGATGGAGTACGACAGCATGAGATTCCTTCCCACTGCTCAGAATGGCATACAGTTTAAAACTTCTGAATGATTTGTTTCTGGAAGTTTCTATCTAATAGTTTCAGACCACAGTTGTCTGCAGACCCCAAAACTATTTATAAGGGGGGGGGGGCTACAGTAACAATCTTTCTATGCCTAAATTGATGACTTTGAAAAGCAGGAATTAGCAATGCCTCATAATTCCTAGGATTTAAATAAGTAATTCAGAGAAGTGACTTACATAGAGCCTGGCATAGTAAATACTTGATTAATGGCTCTTCATATTTTGGTTTAAAAGTTTTTATAAAACTCTCTTGCATCTTTATGAGAAACATCATGTCTTATAAGTAGAAGTAGAAGCAATTAGTTAAGAAGAGTCTGAGATCACAAAGAGCATTAAGAGTAAAATATGTAAGATTACCAGGCAAAAATCATTTGTATCCCTGCATATTAGAAACATAAAATTACAAATGATATTTTAAAACAATACTATTTAGAGGCTCTGATATACTTTAAATGCACAATTTTATTCCTTAAAAAAAAGACAGCATGGACTTTCATACTGAAAATTAAAAATAAATGATAGAACTGAAGACAAGTAAATTAGAGAAGTAAAATAAATTTATGAATTGATACAATCAGTGCTGTTAATACATTCATTCTCCCTAAATAAACACATGTGCTACATTCCATATCAAAATTTTATGAGGATATTTTGAAAAATATAAATGTGTTAATCCTGAAATTTATACGGAAGTTCAAAAGAATCTAGAAACTGTATCTTCCAATAAAATTATATTGCAAGCCAAGTGTGGCGGCACATACCTATTATCCCAGTACTTGGGAGGCTGAGACAGGAGGATTGCAGGTTCAAGGCCAGCTTCAGTAATTTAGGGAGACCCTCAGCAACTTAGAGACCCTGTTTCCAAATAAAAAAGGACAAAAATAAAAAGGGCTGGGGGTGTTGCTCGGAGATAGAATATCTCTGGGATGAAACTAAAAAGAGAGAAGGAAGGAAGGAAGGAAAGAGGGGAGGAAAAGAAAGAGGAAGAAAGAGAGAAAAAGAAAGAATATAGCAAGCTATATCTAATTTTACATTTACTACTATCCACATTATAAACGCAGACTGAAATTAATTTCATAATCAATTATATTTAGTTCAGTATGTCCGAAATATTATCATTTCAACAAGAGATTGGTATACAAAATTGTTAATATTTCATACCTTTTTCTAAGTATGTTTTGAAATGTGCGTATTTGAAACGTGTATCTCAATTAGGATTGGTTACATTTGAAGTAGTCAGAGCCACATGGCCACACGGGACAGATGGCTTCGTGCTGGACCCCACAGATGTAGAATACACAAAGCAATTCTGCGAGAGGAGGAGGAGAACAAGAGGGAGGAGGAGAAGAACAGATGTGTAGGCATTAGTATCCCTACCCCCAAAACACACTGTGAGAGCGTTATTAGCATAAGGAGAGACAAATCAAATAGATAATTAAGAGAATTCTACACATATGTTGAGTTGACTTTCAGCAAAGATGACAGCTCAATTCAGTGGGAAAGAGAAATCTCTATTAACAAATGATTCTAAAACAACTGGATGGTCATATGGTTAATAATAAAAAAGGGCCCCAATGGGCCTGCTGGCACACACCTGCAATTCCAGTCCTTGGGAGGCTGAGACTGGAAGATCACAGGTTCGAGGCCTGTCTTAGCAACTTAGCGAGACCCTCAGCAACTTAGTGAGACCCTGTTTCAGAATAAAAAATAAAATAGGGCTGGGGGTGTAGCTCAGAGGTGGAATGCCCCTGGATTCAATCCCTAGTATGACAAAAAATAAATAAATAAGGCCCCAACTACTATCTAACTTTTTATACCATTATTTTCAAATTGACATAGCCACAAATGTAAAACCTAGGACCCTAAAGGTTTCTCAAGGAAAACAGAAGATAAACTTCATGACCTGGGAGAGAGCACATAGTTCAAGGACTAAGCAACCATTTCATGGACTGAGCATGTATTCCTTGGACAGGATGCAAAACACTTAAAGTAAAAGTTGATAAATTGGACTTGCTCATCTTTGAAATCAGTTGTCAAATTTAAACTGGGCTGTTGAGAAAAGAAGTCAAACCGCAGATGGAGAGAAAATGTTTTCAACGCATCCCTGTGGCTGTGGATTCTGTGACACCAAGAGGAATAGCAAGCTAACAGGAAGGGGCAGGTCCCTTCTTCTGCATCAGGCCCCTGTTTCCCTGTACCAATTCCTGGCAGGAGATCCTAACACAAGGCCAGCTGGCAAAGGAGACGTGTGAGCCAGAGGCCCTTCACCCACATCGCTACGCAGAGAGAGGCTGCAGCCAAGAGAACAGCTTAAGATCTACACAGAGATGTGCAAAATAATGTTGTGTCCTATCTGCGATGGCAGTTCATTTTATTTTATTTTATTTTATTTTATTTTATTTTATTTTATTTTATTTTTTGTGGTACTGGGGATTGAACCCAGGGGTGTTCTACCTCTGAGCTAAACCTCCAGGCCTATTTTATTTTGAAGCTGGGTCTAAGTTTCTGAGGGTCTCGCTAAGTTGCTGAGGCTGCCCATGAACCTGTGATCCTCCTGTCTCAGCCTCCCAAGTACTGGGATTCCAGGCATGCGCCACCACTCCTGGTTTATTTATTTTATTTTGGAACTGGGTCTTGCTAGTTTGCTGAGAGTCTCACTAAGTTGCTGAGGCTGGTCTTGAACCTGTAATCCTCCTGTCTCAGCTTCCCAAGGACTGAGATTACAGGCATGTACCACCATGCCTGACTATGCAATGGTGTTTAATATTCATTGAAAAATAATGTGTGTGATTATATGCTGTTTTATAATTATAAGCTGCATATAATTATATTATAATTTTGTCTAGAGTATAAGGGTTTTTAAAAATAATCAGGAGTAAGAAAAGGAGTATATTGTGGCTTGAAAGGCACAGTAGCAAAATAAAAAAAGAAAAACCCTAGCATAGTAGGATCCAATTATGGTGGCAAATGCCTGGAATCCCAGTACTTAGCAGGCTGTGACAGGAGGATCACAGGTTCAAGGCCATCCTCAGCAACATAGCAAGTCCCTGTTTTAAAATAAAAAAATTAGGCCAGACGTGGTGGCGCATGCTTGTAATCCCAGTACTTGGGAGGCTGAGACAGGAGGATCGCAGGTTCGCAGCTGGCCTCAGTTACTTAGGCCCTCCACAACTTAGTAAGACACTGTTTCAGAATAAAAACTAAAAATTAGGGTTGGGGGTGTAGCTCAGAGGTAGAATGCCCCTGGGTTCAATCCCCAGTACTGCAAAATAATTAATAATAATAATAATAATAATAATAATAAATAATGATAATTAAATAAAATTAAACAGGGCTTGGGAAGTAGCTCATGCCCAGAGGTAGAACACCCCCGGGTTCAATCCGCAGTACCACATAAATAAATAAATAAATAAATAAATAAATAAATAATAAAGCCAGCAAGCAAGCAAGCACAATAGGGAGATGGGAAAGGAGGGGATATCAATAAGTAATAAGTAACTCACAATTTGGGTAGCAGAGTCCTCGAAGGCTCTCTTTTTTGAGCAAAGAGGGGTAGGAAGGAAGAAGAGGAAGGCCATGGTATAAAATGTGTATCTTTGCCCTGTACTTCATAAGCCGAGTATGTTTTGTTTAGACCACTTGAACCAGTAGTGTACAAGAAAGTTGATTCACCCAGGAAAACCACTTACAGAAATCAACTTGCCTGACCCCTGAGCATCGTCTCCGAGCACTCGTTTTTCTTTCCTCATTCCCAATTTAGTTCCCCCTCCTCCTCCACTCCTGCTTTATCCTCAATAATTGAATTAGAGCCGGGCCTGGTGGTGTACACCTGTCATCCCAGTACTTGGGAGGCTGAGACAGGAGGATCGCAGGTTCGAGGCCAGCCTCAGCTACTTAGCAAGACCCTTAGCAACTTAGTGAGACCCTGTTTCAAGATAAAAAATAAAATAGGGCTGAGGGTGTAGCTCAGAGGCAGAATGCTCCTGGGTTCCATCCCTAGCACCAAAATAAAATAATAATAGCAATAATAATAATAGAATAATAGAATTGGGTGAATTCAGTGGATGTACGTGGTTCCCATAGGCTGCAACTCACTCTGTTATCACACCATCTTTATGCCATCTTTCGCCAGAAGTAAATGATGTGTAGAATTGGAGCAAATCACCCCCTGTGCAAATATCGTTTGAAACATCAAAGGCAGTCATGAAAAAAGGCACATGGTTTTTTCTGGCTGACTATAGTAATTTTTAAAAATACTTCTATTGGTGCATTATAGTCTCGCATCATAACATAGTTCATAGTGGTAGCAACAGAGACGCACACTGCACTTGGTGACTTTTTGAACGTGGTGGTGGATTTTAAAAGACTCCTGGGAAAAAGGGACATGGTGCTCATCCCTCTTTCCATCCACGCCTGTCGCGGTAGCCAGGGCGTACCCACGTGCCACACTCGAATTTTAGCAGCCCATGAATGGAGCTCTAGAAGTATTGGGGATAGTCCAGGAATGAATTATGAAAGTATTTATTAGTGATTAAAGAGTTAAGATGCTTAAAAATACTGATGAGAAAGATGATCTGGGTTGCAAAAGAGACAACTCCAGGTGCGAGGCGGAGAATGGCGTCCCTGCTACTAGCAGAGTTGGGAAGTTAGCAGAAGGTTCTAGCAGACTTAATGTGACAGGCAGCTAGCAAAGCTATGCTCCTCCTTGCTCTCTGTAGAAACATGATTATATAAGTGTGAGTTGAAAGTATAAATGTAAGTGCAATCTACTCACCTATGGAAAATTTTTATTCTTTTTTTTTTTTTGTGGTACTGGGGATTGAACCCAGGGGCATTCTACCTCCGAGCTCCACCCCCAGCCCTATTTTTTATTCTTTATTTGGAAACAGGGTCTCACTAAGTTGTGGAGGGCCTCACTAAGTAGCTGAGGTGGGCCTCGAACCCGGATCCTCTGGTCTCAGCCTTCCAAGTACTGGGGTTACAAGTGTGCACCACCACACCCAGCTAAATGGAAACATGGTTTAAGTAGAACAGGAAACATGGTTGGGTGGTATGATACAGTGAACTGAAGCAGAATATGGCATTAAAGAAACCCCCCCCCAAAGACAGAGCTAATGGCATATTGCAAAAAATTGTCCCTTGAATAAACAAGAAAGCTGTGTCAGTAAATAGTATTTTTTTAAAAAATTGACACTGCTAAAGGGCTACCAAGAATAGCCTACCCTTACATCCCAGTGATAATTGTATTTATGGATCACTGTATAAAGTCTTGTTTTGAATCATTTATTGTCTTCACATAAACTGCTAGTAATTTGAGTTTCTGAGACTGTGCATCAGACATAAAATTATTGAGAACCTCTAGTTTGCATTGAGGATTTTTGTTACCTGCAAGGGTATCCTAACTCCACAACATTATTCTCGGATTCCTGTTTTGTTCCCCATGCAAATTGTGTGCATGAATTCTGACTCTTATCCTACGTCATTCATGGTGGACTCGCTGTGTTACTGACTTCTTGTTTCTCTTTGTATCGGCCTCTCTTCACCAACAAAAGCATCTTTCATATAAACATATGATGAGCCGAGAGTGGTGGTGCACACCTGTAATCTCAGTACTTGGGAGGTTGAGACAAAAGGATCACAGGTTTGAGGCCAGCCTCAGCAACTTAGCAAGGCCCTCAGCAACTCATTGAGACCCTGTTTTAAAATAAAAATAATAAATAAAATGGGGCTGAGGGCGTAGCTCAGAGGTAGAATGCTCCTGGGTGCAATCCACAGTACCGAACATAAACAAACAAATAAACATAAATCTACAAGTTTCTGTTGTGTATTGTGTAAATGCATTAACTAAAGACAGTCCCTAGAGAGTAGCCGACTAGTTGTTAAATCTCCATTCTGTGCCTAGTATGTGTGGGACATGGTATCTGTTTCCCATGCTTAATATTTCCAATCATGGGCTGACCATGAGGGTATTCAAACCTTCTGTTTTTTAATTTTTGTTGTTGTTGTTGGTGGTGGTGGTGGTGGTGTGTGTGTGTGTGTGTGTGTGTGTGTGTGTGTGTTTGGAAACAGGGTCTCACTATTTTGCTGAGGCTGTCCTCATATCTTCAATCCTCCTTACTCAGCCTCCCAAATACTGGGATTACAGGCATGCACCACCACGCCCAGCTATTATTTTTTAATATACTTTTATTGGTACATTGTAATTAAACATCATCATGAGGACAATGTGCTAGAAACATACACGCACACAATACTTGGTGTGTTTCCCTTGGATACCACCCAAGATGTAGAGAATTTGTTAGTTGGTATGAGTGACATAAAAATCAAATTCTAAGAAAGGTTATCACTAAGCAGATTTAGAATATAAGCTTAATCTTTAAAATTCTTCTCCGATTCTGAAAAGAATAAAAATAGAAACCCACACTGTTTTAAAAGTAAAAGATCAACTTATCCCTCATAGAAAACACAAGTATAAAAACAAAAAAGTAAAAATTCTACTAGAACATAGAATCTAAGAACATTAGCGCTCTTTTGTACACCTGGATATGATAAATATCATTAAAGATGTTTTCCTTAAAATGATTCAAAACTTCAGCTGTGTCATGGGATAATGACTTTGGAATCCACAGACAGTTGAAGTCCTTCGGAATAAAATTATTTGTTGGAATTGATTTCACTCATCTTTGGGACTAGAGGAGGAAAGGTGCCTTCTAAGCTGGTTTCTATCAAAATCCAACCCGTGGAGATTAGATACGTTTAGTTGTCTGTCGAGCGAAGCTATTCATGAAAATGGAAATTGGGAGCGTCTTACACCCTTGGGAATCGCGATGCTCTCCGGTTTTGTTGAAATAAACACAGAGATTTATTCCAAGCATTTAAATATATTCATTAAAGTGCTCAGTTGGAGAAAAAGAATGCCGGGACTCTCCCGTGGTTTCTGTTTTCTCTAAATGTTAATACTTATCACAGTTTATATCCTGCCTACCATAAATATTAAGGTTTTCAATCATTCCCAGAAATATCACATACCAATGGACCCAACGCGTTCTTACTATTTTTTTCACGGAATGTAGTATAGTCTGTATCTTTTGGTTGCTTTTAACAGTATTTTAATAATGAATGCTAGTTTTAAAAATAGAATAATAGCAGCTACCAGTTACTGACCTCGCCCTGTGCAGAGCCTGGGCCTAAGCATTTCTCACACAGCATATCATTCAATCTCACAACCGTGATACTCTTACTATCCCTGATTAGCACGTGCATTTGCTTCTCCTTGCTAGTCTAACAAGTTACCGTAAATTAGCTAAGGCAGATTTATGATCTTACCATGCTGGAAGCCAAAATTTGGAAACGAGTCTTCGTGGGCTTAACTCCACGTGCCCGCAGGCTTGCATTTCCTTCTAGAAGCTCTAGAATTTGTTTCTGTGCCTTTTCCTGTGTCTAGAGCTTGCCTGGAATCCTTTGGTCTCCGCCCCTTCCTCCATCTTCAAAGCCAGTAACAACAGCCGAGTCTTATTCAAGCAGTTGTCTCTCCAGTTTGTCACAACCCCGTCTTCCTCTGACTCTTTTAAGAGTCTGTGGTTGTTTTGGATTTTCTCAGTTCATCTAGAAGAGTCTCCCCAACTTAGTAACATCTGATTAGCAACCTTATTTCCATGTGCAACCTTAATTCCCCTTTGCCTGGTGTCTAAGTCTGTTTTCCGTTGCTATCACTGAATACCCACAGGCTGGATCTTTTATGAAGAATGAAGGTTTGTTCAGCTCCGGGGTGTGGAGGCTGTGAGAATTGGGGAGACCTGGCCATATCTGAAAGAAGGCCTTCCTGCTGGTGGCGATTCACTGTAGAGTCCCAAGGTGGGGTGACAAAGATGCATGCAAGGGACAGAGGTGAACTGCCTTCCATAATAGACCCGTTCTCAAGATGACCCACTAACCCATAAATAGATTAATCCGTTTTTGAAGGCAGAATACTTATGAATTTTTCTTAAAGGCCTCACCTGGTCTCGTGTGTGTATGTGTGTGTGTGTGTGTGTGTGTGTGTGTGTGTGTGTGTGTGTTCCTGGAGATGGAACCCAGGAACACTCTACTTCCAAGCTACACCCCAGTCCTTTTTTTTTTAATTTTTGTTTTGAAACAGAGACTAGCTAGGTTGCTGAGAGTCTCACTATGTTGCTGAGGCCGGCCTCAAACCTGTGATCCTCCTGTCTCAGCCTCCCAAGTACTGGGATGACAGCTGTGTGTCACCATGCCTGCATGGTCTCAACTCTTAATACTTGACATCGGGGATCAAATGTCATTGTGAGTTTTGGTGGGGACTTTCAGAGCTTAGCACCCTGTCACCAAGCACACCCAAAGGCTGTGGGATTAGGACTGAGACATCTTTGGGGAGCCATTGCCCTGGCCACCAAAGCACATGGGAAAAATAAATCCTAAGAAAACCAGATCATAACTAGCGCTAAAGCCAATAGCCTGTAGGTGGTCATAGCAGGCATCAGACACCGCTCCCTCTGATCTTATGAACTCCTCCTGTATATTTTCTATCTTGAAATTGGTTTACTGAATATTTTTTTTTTTTTGCGGAACTGGGGATAGAACCCAGGGGCGTTCTACCTCCAAGCTACACCCAACCCCTATTTTTTATTCTTTATTTTGAAACAGGGTCTCACTAAGTTGCAGAGGGCCTCACTAAGTAGCTGAGGCTGGCCGCAAACCTGGATCCTCCTGTCTCAGCCTCCCAAGTACTGGGATTACATGCGTACCCCACCACACCCGGCTTTTATTCTTTTTTTTGAAACAGGGTCTCACTAAGTTGTGGAGGGCTTCCCTAAGTAGCTGAGGCTGGCCGCGAACCCGGATCCTCCTGTCTCAGCCTCCCGAGTACTGGGATTACAAGCGTGCGCCACCACGCCTGGCTTTTACTGAATATTTTTACTAAGTCAGGGAGATAAAATAGCTCAACCTGTACCTAATTGACCGACCAGAATGCTAAAAGTAATTTAATGAGTCTTCAGACATTTGCTAAATGTTTGGAAAAATCTAGTTACTTGTAATATTTTTCACTTTTCATCCAATTATTTGGTGTAGTAAGGACCGTAACCTCTGACAGGTGTTTTGCTTCTGTTATTTATGAATCAGATGAATGGAGGATATTCTTCTATTCCATAAACACATGGTATAAACAATAATAAAAAATTGTCATTGGCAATGTTCTTGGTGGGTATAAATTTTTAAAAAAATCTCCATTTTAGCCAAACGTGGTGGTGTACACCTGTAATCCCAATACATGGGAGGCTGAAACAGGAGGATCTCAGGTTTGAGGTCAGCCTCAAACAAGCAACTTAGCAAAACCCTCAGCAACTTAGCAAGACTCTATTGCAAAATAAAAAATAAAGTAGGGCTGGAGATATAGCTCAGAGGTACAGTGTCCCTGGGTTCAATCCTCAGTACCACATACACACACACACAAAAAAAATATGAGTTTTCAAAGTTAATATTTTTCTGTTAGGGGAGGGATTAGGATCAGTATAATTTACATGACAGTGATGTACCATAACCTATAATACTACAAAAATTGTTATTAAATTATGTGTGTTTTTTCTTTTTTCTACATTTAATAAATAGAATTGTTCTTTGTGTCTCTGCCACTTGCTGGTCACAATAATTTGGCCAGGTCACTTGAATTTTATAAACTTTAGCTTTTCCATCTATAAAATAAGAATCCATATGGTGTTTTCTCTTGGGGATGATATGTATATTACAGTATACAGTTCAGTACATCTAGCCAGACACAATATAAGTACCAAATATATGTAATACATATTATTTTTGCCAAATTTTACAACTTATTGTGGCATATAATAAATCAGATTAATTATCATTATCACTTTTTTAGCTGGGCATGGTGGTGCAGGCCTGTAATCCCAGTACTTGGGAGGCTGAGACAGGAGGATTACAGGTTCGAGGCCAGCCTCAGCAACTTAGCAAGGCTCTCTGCAACTTAGTGAGACCCTTTTACAAAAACAAAATAGGGGCCAGGCGTGGTGGCACACATTTGTCATCCCAGTATTTGGGAGGCTGAGACTGGAGGATCTGGGTTTGCGGCCAGCCTCAGCTACTTAGCGAGGCCTCCGCAACTTAGTGAGACCCTGTTTCAAAATAAAAAATAGGGCTGGGGGTGGAGCCCGGAGGTAGAATGCCCCTGGGTTCAATCCCTGGTACCACAAAAAAAATAAAATAAAATAGGACTGGGAGTGTAGCTCAGAGATAGAGAGCCCCTGTGTTCAATCCTCAGTAACACACACACACACACACACACACACACACACACACACACATACACACAAAATTATAATTATTACTTTTTTTGCAGTAGTAGGGATTGAACCCAGGGGCATTCTACCTCTGAGCTACGCCCCAAGTTCTATTTTTTTTATTCTTTATTTCTCACTAAGTTGCTGAGGGTCTCCCTAAGTTGCTCAGGTTGACCGCGAACCCGGATCCTCCTGTCTCAGCCTCCCAAGTACTGGGATTACAAGCATGCGCCATCATGCCCGGCTTATAATTATTACTTTTAAATAGCAAGATTTACTCATCTAAACTTTTGTTTTTTTGTACCGGAAGTCAATTCAGGGGCATTCTTCCTCTGAGCTACACCCCAACCTTATTTATTTATTTATTCATTCATTCATTCATTCATTCATTCATTCATTTACTTATTTATTTATTTATTTATTTGGAACAAGGTCTTTTTAAGTTGCCGAGGCTGGCCTCCAGTCTGTGATCCTCCTGTCTCAGCCTCCCAAGTACTGGGATTCCAGGAGTGTGCCACCACGCCCGGCTTTCCAACTAACATTCTTGACTGGCTTGTATTTCAGTATTACTTCTTGTATAATTTCCAAACCTCATAAAGTTGGTAAAGGCAAGGAAATATGTAAATAGAACACGAGACCGTGTAATTATTTTTTCTCGTTTTTACTTCAGCGTCTATTGATTTTACAAACCCATTTGGAGGCAGACATCCAAATGGGTGGCATTTTCAAATATCAGATGACGGACGCTCACCTGCCCCGATTTCTTGTGGTCATTGTTTTCTAGCCGTGACTTTGAGTTTCTGTCCCATATTTTTTTCCTGAGCTGAAGGCAAATCCCCGAAAGCCCAGCCACATGGTTTCCGACGCGTCTGAACGCTTTCATGTCTTAGATGATGGCGCTCCAACTCTGGTGGATGATTCTCCACCTTGCATCTGTCCAGCTGTGGGAAGGGTGTGTGACTGTTAAACCACGTTAGTCGGCTTTGAGGGTGCACGTGGCAGGAAGCTCCGTACTCACCGGTCCCAAAGGATTGATTGTCCCTTGGAGAGGACGTGCCCACTTTGTAGCATGATATTGAACCAGGCAGAGGGGTATTAGCAACGGAAGGCGCCCGGCCACTGGCTAGTTTCTCTGTTCCTTCTCGTGGGAGAAGGAAGCCCGATGGGCTGGGCGGGTGTAGGAGAATGATTGGCATATTTGTCTCTGTCCCTCTTAGATTCCTTCTGTGCAGGGTTGCCTGGTGGTGCATTGCTAGTCTCTGGTCCCTCCTCATCTGTGTGGTCAGCTGAGAACAGGCTCTACTCTCCAGGGGAGGCTGGAAGTTTTCCACTTAGCGAGACCCTCAGCAACGTAACAGGACCCTTGTTCAAAATTAAAAGTAAGATAGTACTGGGGGTGGAGCTCAGAAGTAGAATGTCCCTGGGTTTGATCCCCAGTAACACACACACACACACACACACACACACACACACACACACACACCTTTCACCAGATGATTGCTTAAATAAATCACAGTTAAAGCTGGGCGTGGTGGCGCACTCTTGTAATCCCAGTACTCAGGAGGCTGAGACCGGAGGATCCAGGTTTGCGGCCAGCCTCAGCTACTTAGTGAGGCCCTCCACAACTTAGTGAGACCCTGTTTCAAAATAAAGAAAAAAAAAGTAGGGCTGGGGGTGTAGCTCGGAGGTAGAGTGCCCCTGGGTTCAATCTCCAGTACCGCAAAAAAAAAAAAAAATCACGGTTAAACAGTCATATGCTATTATATCGTAATAGCAATGTATTATAAAGTATATATAATATTATGATTCTAAATTATTACATATAAGTTAAATGAATAAATATATCAAACTATAATGGAATAGACAGCGGCTAGTAGCACAATTGATAATGATGTTTTACTGATGAGGATAATGTCCAAAATATAAAGGTATAAAACAAAATTACAAAGTTCCAGCCATTGTATAATCCCATCCATGTTTAAGTAAATCCATGTATAGACATGTACATGGTTATGCAGTTACACATAGAAATAAGTTTGGAAGGAGATGCCCCAACATGTTAAGAGTGGTACTTCTTATTATTATTGGTGATTTTTTGTTTGTTTTGTTTTGTTTTGTTTTGTTTTTGGTACTGGGGATTGAACCCAGGGGCATTCTACCTCCAAGCGTCATCCCTAGACCTATTTTATTTTTGTTTTGAAACTGGATCTTACTAGGTTGATGAGAGTCTCATTACTTGTTGAGGCTGGCCTCAAACCTGTGATCCTCCTTTCTCAGCCTCCCAAGTACTGGGATTACAGGAGTGCACCACCATGCCTGGTAGTGGTGCTTTTTAATTTGAAGGTGCTTTTTATATATGATTTTCACTTTTGTCTTTATACCCATCTGAGTTGGTCTGAAATTTTTACAAATATTTTATTTATTTATTTATTTATTTATTTATTTATTTATTGGTATTGGGGATTGAACCGAGGGGCATTCTACCTCTGAGCTACACCCTGAGCCCTATTGTTTATTCTTTATTTTGAAACAGGGTCTCACTAAGTTGCGGAGGCTGAGTAGCTAAATAGCTGAGGCTGGCCGCGAACCCAGATCCTCCCATCTCAGCCTCCCAAGTACTGGGATTACAAGCGTGCGCCACCATGCCCGGCTGAATATTGTATTTATAATCAAACAAGAAATGATAAAACGACTTCCATGTTGAAAAGAAATCACTAGGTAAAATCGTTGTCACGTATCATGTTCCAAAGAAGATAATTCCTCCTTAAATGTCCTCCTGTGTATACAGAGTTTCCTAAACTCAAACAGAATTAAATATAAATTAAAACTGAGAAAACCAGCACATATTTATGAGCTTGTAAAGGTTGATCAGTTGCCCAAGGTAGAAGTCTCTGTGTCACTGTTAGAGAGAGGAAATCGGAAGTGTTTTTCTCTCACACGCGCTCAATCCAATCGTTGTGACACTGGGTTTATGAGTAATGTCTCCCTCCAGACCAGGCAGGGCTCGGGCAGACCCAAGATAACTGTTCTCAAATCAAATTCAGTTTTGACATCCTCTGCCTGGAGAGAACCTCAAATCCCACAGGTAAACAGCTCAGCTCTACAAGTCTTTCCACTTCGGACGCCAGTTGCAAGACCCAGGACGCTTTGTTTACCTGTCCACTTCGGACGCCAGTTGCAAGTCCCAGGTCGCTTTCTTTACCTGTTCTGCCTAGTAGTTGTACATTGGCATTTTCTAAAACCCCTCGTTGAGATAATTAATTTGCTAGGAAGATTCCCCGACTTCCGGCAAAGGTGTTTCCTGGTTTACTGGAAAGGATGTTACAGAGGATGCAGATGGATCCTGGCCAGGTGGAAGGGATACGTGGAGAGAGGTAGGTGTGAGGGGACAGCAGTTCCTAGCTCTCTGTGGCTGCCTGGCCATTTCAGGAGCATGCCCAGACCCAGCTATCCAGAAACTCTGGTGGTGCACACCTGTCATCCCAGTACTTGGGAGGCTGGGACGGGAGGATCACAGGTTCGAGGGCAGCCTCAGCAACTCAGTGAGGCCCTGTTTCAACATTAAAAATAATAATAATAATAATAATAATAATAAAAATAAAATAAGAGCTGAGTGTGGTGGCACACACCTGTAATCCCAGTGCTTGGGAGGCTGAGACAGGAGGATCGCAGGTTCAAGGCCAGCCTCGGCAACTTAGTGAGACCCTCAGTAACCTAGCAAGAGCCTGTTTCAAAGTAAAAAATAAAATAGGGCTGGGAGTGTAGCTCGGAGGTAGAATGACCCTGGGTTCAATCCCCAGTACCACACACACACAAAAAGAATAACACAATATCACATTCACTCCACCCAAGGACTCTTTGAAACAGCAGTGCAATTTTACATGCTTTTTGCGAAATACTTGTGTTATTTAGTTAGAGCACCCAGCATACACATTTTTAATAGCAGCTTTGTTTATATTTTCTCTACTGAGAGCCTTCCAAGCAATATGTTAATGCACAGTTAATATTCACCAAGTTGACCCCTAGAAATTCGCTTTTCTTCTCCTCTTGCCTAAAACGCATGCGAGACTGGAGATTCTTAGAGGTAATATTTTTTTTTTTAGTTGGTGCACATATTACATGGTGTGACTCTGTTCACAGAGGGATTTTTTAATTCTATAAGTTTTTTACTTTGGAATAAAGATTTAGTAAGTCATACACGCGTATATAAGTTTTACTGGAACATTTTGATGACAAATCATATAACAAACTGTATTATTTATATGGTTTTTATTTTCAGACAATGAGGAATTTAATTTGAAATCTGTTTGTGGACTTTATTTCACTACTGGGGCTGTATTACCTACCGGAATGGGGATAAGATATATGTTTTTAATTTAATTTCCTGAGCTCCTGATAGTGAATACTTTGCAACTTTTACATGACATATATCACATCAAAATTTACTATTCCCATTCCAGTTAGTAGAAGCCCAAGCCATATGGTTTCTATGTCTTAGCCTGACTAGCATATAATATGCTTTTTAATCTCTTTTGGTTTTTTAGCACGCAAAACAAATATACAGGAATCCTAGACGCTAGGCATCTCAGATCTTGTAGGGCAAAGGGGCCACTTCTGTATTTTTCTTTTCTATAAATTGTTTCCTTCCCCTCCCTGTTCCCCCTCTTTATAAGTTTCTATTTGTTATTTATTTACTTGACGTTACTGGGGGTTGAAGCCAGGGGCATTGTACCTCTGAGCTACACACCCAGGCCTTTTAAAATTCTTATGTTGAAACAGGGTCTTACTAGGTTGCTGAGAGTCTCCCCACATTGCCAAGGCTGGCCTTGAACCTGCAATCCTCCTGTCTCAGCCTCTCAGATACCCCTATTACAGCCATGCACCACAATGCCTGGATTTATACGTTTTTTAATCAGTTTTTACAAAAGAGGCTTCCAAACAATAGAAAATGATCCCAAAATGACCATGTCAGATTTTAAAATGTCAATAATCAGGTTTCCCCAAGAAGAAAAGACTGCTTTAGTGTATTTGGGAGATTTACAAATGACTCCTATGAGCAAGCGAATATATATAAAACATCTTAATGAAAGCCAGGGTTTTGTCATGAAAACTGTGCCGAAGTCCTAAATCCAATATCTGTCCTAAGGAGATTAAAGCCTTAGATTTTACACTGTCCTTGACATTAAGGAAGTGGGCTAGGCTCAATTTGCAGTCATATCTTTTTTTTTTTTTTTTTTTGGTACTGGGGATTGAACCCAGGGGCATTCTACCTCCGAGCTACACCCCCAGCCCTGTTTTTTATTCTTTATTTTGAAACAGGGTTTCACTAAGTTGCTGAGGGCCTCACTAAGTAGTTGAGGCTGGCCGCGAACCCGCGATCCTCCTGTCTCAGCCTCCCAAGTACTGGGATGACAAGCGTGCTCCCGGCTAATTTCCAGTCATTTCTGAATGTGATTTAACTGGATATGTGCTGAGCAGGGTGAACACTTGCTGCGCTCCATTTCTGGGAGGATTCGCTCCTTGTAAATGAATTCTCTTTCTTAATATTTATTTCAGAGAGTTCCCTCGACTGTCTTGGCTTATGTTGAAATAACTCGGAAACTCATTTCAGTTGGAAAAATCGAGAAACTTAAACTTCCCATTTCACTGTAATTAAGCTTTTCTTCTTGAGCAACCTAATGATAGGGTGTCGATGGAGGCTGTGCCCAACAATGGCAAGAACACTGAACAAATACTTGAAAACTCAAGATAGTAGTTGGAAGAACGGAGGTAGAAATGACTCTAAATGAGCTGTTTTGCCCTTATTTTACTTCCAGCAACATTTTACTCAAGGCCTGTTTGTAAAGTATCCTCATCAAAGATGACTCCCAAATATCTCAATAAATAGAATGTATATTTATCAATTTATATATATTCATACATATCTCTATATATGAATATATACTTACATATAAATATGCATCTTATTTATTTACATATATTATTGTAATATATATTATATAGACATTTATATATTCATATCTATAAATATCCATTTATACATATTCATATGTCTATAAATATGCGCAAATACATTTAAGTACATTTATTTAATATAAATAAATATATAATTCATATATTTATGTACATTTAAAAGATATATGAATATGCATACCTTTTTTGGTCCTAGGGAATGAACCCAGGGGTGTTCTACCTCTGAGCTACACCCTCAGCCCT
>PVJS01031759.1:0-23186 GCA_004027185.1 Glis glis | reverse complement strand
TTCAACACATAGGCACAGGTAAAGACTTCCTTAACAAGACCCCAAAGGCACAGGAAATTAAAATGAGGATCAATACATGGGATTGCATTAAACTGAAGAGCTTTTGTGCAGCAAAGGAAACTATCAAGATCCTCAACAGAGAGCCAACAGAATGGGAGAAGATTTTTGCCAGCTACCCCTCTGATAGAGGACTAATATCAATACTACATTCTTAGTGACAAACCCAAGCTAGATGGCCAATAAAAACTTATTAGACAATGAAAGGGGAGAGTTAGCGCTTCCTGATTGACTTTCAGGATCTTATCTCCACCAAGGAGCCCTTAACTCCTCTGCCTTCTTATCCCAGGGGCATTTTATCTTCGCGCTACACCCCCAGCCCTTTTTATTTCCAAACAGGGTCTCACTAAGTTGCTGAGGTCTTGATAAGCTGCTGAGGCTAGCCTCGAACCCGCAATCCTCCTGTCTCAGCCTCCTAAGAACTGGGATTACAGGCATGCACCACCACTCCAGGCTCTAGTAAGTATATTATTAATCTAATTTGTTTACAATATTCAGAGGCATTCTCAAAAGCAGAATACATTTTTCTTTAAGTAAAACTTCCAGAGGGGAAGAAACACAACTCCTTTGAGACTACTTTTAAGTGAACCCCTTCCATATTCTTGTGAAAAACTTGGTAATAATAAAAGTCCATTAAGTTTGATTTGTGGTCTCCAGAATTCTCTATAATATGTTTTGATACAAATAAAATATGCCAGTCATCTAAGGAAAAGTAATTTTCCCTCCTGTAGATTAGAAAGGATTTCAGAAATTCAAATGGGAAAGGCCCTGCTTCTACCAACTATAATTGTTCATTCATATCCGGCGGTTCATTCTTATAATTTATTTACAGATGATGAAATTAACAAGCAAGTGACCCCCACATATAAATGGCTGGTGCTTCTTTGCCTGGAGAAAATTAATTTTGTAATCAATTATACCTTTTCTCGTCATTGATGTTTAAGTAAGAATGAAGTTGGTGCTCAAAACGCATTTATGAACTCTTGACTTGCAGGGAGATTCCACACACCACAGCTACATTCATGCAATTCTTCATCATTCATTTTATAAGATAGAGATAATGCCATCCCTGAATATTTTTTTCTCCATATAGAAGAGGAACTTTAATTACAAGAGAAAAATCCATGTATGAAAGCGCCCAGGTCTAGAGCCAGAGTGCGTGTTACCTTAAACAACGGATCTCAAATTCTAATTTAAATAAAAGCAGAACTTGTTAAAAATGCGTATTCGTGGGCATATTTTCCTGAGATTTTGATTCAATAGGCTGACAAGGGCTCAAGAATTTGAATTTTTATCATGCATCTTGATAAAGGTGCTTCAAGAACCACAATTTAACAAACACAGATAAAGAATCAACTGGCCTACTTAACCCGCTCCTGAAGGCTCCCTGCTGAGTAACGCGCGCTGTCTGCTCGCAGCTTTCCGGCCTTAAAGGATTTCCTAGTAGCAGCTTTTCTCTAAACCTTGGGCTGATAAAATGAATTTCATATATGGATATGTATATATATGACACATGCATATTTACATATAGACACATATAGATATTTAGATATATATATATACTTTTACAAATAGACACATATATAGAGAGATATCTGTCTATATCTATATCTCTGTAACTACTTATCTATCCATCTATAATTAATAACCCCTCTTCAGATTCCGACATAAGTGGGTAAAAACCCAGTTCAATCATATACTAACTATCCAAGTTAGGGCAAATTAAATATTTGAATCCTAGTTCCTCATCTTTAAGATGGGGCTACACTGCCACTTCATGGAACGATGGTGAGAATTGATTGAGCAATTCCATATAATGTACTTACCCCAGTACAAACCAAGAGTGAGGGTTCTTCAAATATTAAGTATTATTGCTAAGGGATGGGATTGGGCCAGGGTAACCCACTGGTATACAACATTTTTAAAGAAATTGCTGTATGGTTTCCAAAACTCTTTGGCACAAATCATTTCATTTTATCTTCACAATATACCTTTGAGGTAGATGATATAGGATATTGTTCCAGCTTACAAATGAGGCTGAACCTCAGCCTGCCTTCATGAGCATTTTCCCACAGACTCAGCAGAATAAAACTGAGACTCAAAGCCACTGGGAAGGTTAATGTTTCTTCTGCTTTTGAAAGCAAGGAATGTGTACCCCTAGAGTGTGCCTGTAAAGGTAGGAGTTCATGGTGAGTGTCAAGTTTGTAGAAAGACAGCATAGCACAGTGGTTAAGAGCACAGATTTTGAAGTAGACCAATTTGGCTCAGCCACTTTAATGGCTGAGTTAACTAGACAACTTTCTTACAGTCTCTAGGTATCACTTGCCTCTTGTAAAAGCAAGGCTAGTAACACAGAGATTCATGGTATCACTCGTGTAATAATAATACTTAATATTTATTGAAAATTTCATAAAATGTTTTCACAGTACATAGACTACGTGCTCATAGTAGGAGCTATTGCTTGCTTTGAGAGTAAAGCAGTGAATTTTTCCTAATATGAACAGATAGCTAAGGGATAAAGGATTAGTCATCATTATGGTCACTAACTTTATTAGGAAACAGAGTAAACATGGAGAGACTAGCTAGGCCCATATCATGATATGACTCTGTGGCAAAGTCAGATTTCCACCCTGTCCAAGACCCAGCCGTTCTCTAGGGATCACTGTGATTCTTTCATTTCACTTGAAAATTAAAAGGAAAAATTTAAAAAAAAAAACTTTCATTTGGGGAATTCCCTTGTAGTTTCATGGTTTTGTCCCCAATTCTCTTGGGTCTGGAAAATTACTTTGTGTTCTTATGTTTAATATTCTGGGTTTCTGTTAAAGATGTATTTTTGCTGAGTTAAAAGGCTCACACAGGTTCCAACTTGGAACCAACCCTAACTCTTTTGTGGCTTTGAGTTAGTCTTGGCAGAACACTTCCAGGGTGGGAGGATTTTTAATGGGTTTCTTTAAAGAGATTCTTCAAGAATTTCACTTAGGTTCAAACCAAAGTAAACTAACCATTGTATTCCCATGGATTTTTTGAGACTAGGGTTAGAATTCAGGGGAAATGTGGTAAACAGGGCCTGCTGAGAATTTGGTTGATAGTGTGGGCCATGAGTGGTAGCAAGACTATGGTGTCATTAAAAGAAATTTTCTCACAGAGACTCTTTTTGTTTTTGTTTATGGTTTTTTTTTTTTTTGTACTGGAGATTAAACCCAGGGGCATTTTACCTCCAAGCTACACCCCCAGGCCTATTTTTATTTTTTATTTTGAAACAGGATCTCACTAAATTGTGGAGGGCCTTGCTAAGTTGTTGAGGCTGGTCCCAAACCTTTGATCCTCCTGTCTCAGCCTCCCCGGTACTGGGATTACAGCTTTGGGTCACCACGCCTGACTTTTCAGAGACTCTTTAAAAAACCTTTTAATCCTTTATGCTCCCATAATTTTAGGAGTGTTTTGAACACACACATGCATAAAAACATGTACATTTGTCTGTGATAAAACTGATATTGTACTGAATATCAAATCATAAAATGAACTTCCCATATAAAAGAATAACTGTATACTTCTATTAAAATGGTAGCAAAAATTCAAAAGTCTAAAACAGAGTGGAGAGTCACAATTTTCCCAACACTGTCAGTTGCTAATAGTTCCTATAGTCACTCCATAACATGCCTTTCTTACTAAATAGACATTTATCTGAGAAAAGTAGAAGACAAAGAGATTTTCTCCAATACTTTCTCCTTTTCTGTATAAATTTTATATTCATTATTCTGTCTAAAATATATATGATTTTGGAGTTTTTCATCTTCTGGAATATTTTAAATAGCAAACTGATATTCTACTCTTAAATTTTTCTCATAATTTGTGAAAAACTCCAAACTGGACTTTTTCTTGAATGAACTCAAAGCTCAAATATAGTTTAAAAGTTAAAAATAAGTGTGTTTTATAATGTCAAGATTGTTTAATATTATGAATGTTAGTAAACAATAATTCTATAAAAATTAAAAATAATAGTTTTGTTTTACTGTAATTTATCTTTCTAATCATATAACAACTATTTTTAATAATTTTCCTAAATTAACCTAAAGTAACCTCTTTTCTCTTAATGCTCAATTGAACTCATTTTAACTATTTCGAATTATTTAATAACTGCTTTGTATTGAGAATTACTGACTTTCACAATCCTCATTATTTCAGTCTCTGAAATGAATTTCAAAACACTGTAGAGAGCAAAGGAAGCAAGGTTTAAGAAGGACTAAGCACACAGTATAATTCCATTTATATAAAATTCTTAAAAGTACACCACATCTATGATTACAGAAAGCAGGTTGGGCTGCCTGGGGCCAGGATGGTGGGCCTGAATAGAAAAGGTCAAAAGAAGACTTCTAGGGTTAATGAAAGTCTTCCATATCTTAATTGTGGTGATGATTATGAAGATGTATGCTTTTGCCAAAACAGCAAATGTCAAAATTTTAAAGGAATAGATACAAAGAAAATTTTTATCTAAATTTCCCTCGAGATAAAATATGACCTAATGAAAGTAGAAAAAAGAAAAAAAATAATGAAATAGAGAAAATGTGGTAAAAACAAAAGTGGGATAATTAAAAAATAAAATTGATTTAACTTGGTGCAGTGGCACATGACTGTAATCCCAGTATTTGGGAGGCTCAGACGGGAGGATTGCAGGTTCGAGGCCAGCCTCGGCAGCTTAGCATGACCCTCAACAACTTACCAACACCCTGTTTCAAAATAAAAAGGGCTGGGGGATAGCTCAGAGGTAGAATGCCCCTGTGTTCAATCCCTAGTATCATAAATAAATAAATTAAATAAATAAATATTAAGAATTTATTTTAAAAAGCACTCCTAATTGAGAGAGAGAAAGAACAAGTCATTGATGTCAAAAATGGAATGTGTCCACACATTAAAAAGATAAAAATAGATATGATAAATAATTTTAGATAATAAAGTTGAAAATTTGGAAGAAATGGACAAATTCTTTTTCAAGTGCAACTTATGAAAACTAGCACAAGAAGAAAAAAGAAAATCTAAATAGCTATTGATACTAAAAAGTTATATTCTACTTGGATGTGGTAGTGTACACCTGTAATCCCAGAACTTGGGAGGTGCAGACAGGAGGATCACAGGTTCAAGACCAGCACACAGTAGCTTAGTAAGACCCCATTTCAAAATAAAAATTAAAAGAGCTGAGGGTGTACCTCAGTGGTAGAATGCCCCTGGGTTCAATTCCCAGTACCAACAAAAAAAGGTATGTGAACTATTCTGTGTCAATTAAAAAACTAGAAGCTCCCCTCAGAAGGCACGTTGCAAAGGCTTACTAGGCACATAAGCCCCATGGCTGCAAAACTGGACAGTGCAGAGAATACCCCCACTACTGCAGAAAGTTGCATCGGACAGCACAGCTCTGGAAGTAACATTCTTGGCCACATATCACACCACTTCCCTGGTGCTTTTATAAAATAGCATCAGATTATTTTAAAGCACACTCAATGACTCCTTCTGTGTGGATGAGCACCACAACGTATGTCTAGGTTGGTGATTTTCCTGATTGTCAGTGCCACATTTCTATCTATAGCCCAGACATTTTCTCCTTGACACTAATATCAAGCAAAGCCTGTATATTTAAACTGAATGTCACCTTTTCCCAAAAACCAATACTATCTCTTGACTTCCTCCCCATTTCCATCTTTGATACTTTTTTGGGAGGGGTGTACTGGGGGTTAAACCAGGGGGCATTCTACCTCTGAGCTAACCTCCAGCCCTATTTATTTTTATTTTGAAACAGGGTCTTGCTAAATTGCTACGACTGGCCTTGAACCTGCAATCCTCCAGTATCAAACTCAAGCTCCAAAGTACTAGGATTGCAGGTATGCACCATTGTGCCTGGCCCTTTCTTCCTCCTCCTCCTCCTCCTCCTCCTCCTCCTCCTCCTCCTCCTCCTCCTCTTCTTCTTCTTCTTCTTCTTCTTCTTCTTCTTTTCTTCTTCTTCTTCCTCCTCCTCCTCCTCCTCCTCCTCCTCCTTCTTCTTCTTCTTCAAATTGAACCCAGGAACATTCTAATTCTGAGCTATACCCCCAGCCCTATCTTATTTTTTATTTTGAAACAGGGTCTCACTAAGTTGCTAAGGCTGGTCTTGAACCTGCAATCCTCCTGTGTCACTCTCCTAAGTACTGGGATTACATGAACTAGCCCATCTTTTATTCCCAGTTTCTAAAATTTCATCATTGAATTTTTACCTTTTATTCCTTCTTCTTTGTCCTCTGAATCTTCATCCTGTCACCCTTCCCTTAAAAACTTCTCTCAAATACGTCTGAATTACTGCTGTCCACCTGTGTCTTGTCTTTCCCCTAGGCCTTCCAGTCTGCCAATGACATCAGGTTAGTTGTACCAAATAATAATGGCTCTGTCCTTCTCATTCTCAGAAAATGATAGCAATTGTCCTATAAAATAGTTCAGTGCCTTCTGTGATCTTATTTACTTTATTTCTGCACGAACTGTCCACTTTTAGAAGACTGAGCTCATTCCTCCGCTTTGAGTCAATTCACCGTGCATTCCTGAAGCTGTGCTCTGTCCTCCCCGATGCATTTCCCCTCCTTGAGACCTTAACCAGCCTCCAAGGACTCACACAGGGCCATCCTTGTCCTGGGCAGAAGCATCTTAGGTCACAATGTTCTTGCTCAGTGTTCTCAGATGCTTAAAGAGTCACTCTCTGTACTATTCACCACATAACTTCTTTTCTTGCCAGGTGTATTAGTCAGGTTTTTCTAGAGAAACAGAATCAATAGATTGCATGGGGGGTATTTTTTTTAATTGGCTTACATAATTGTGATGTCTGGCAAGTCCCAAATCCACGATACAGGCTGGAAGGCTAGAAATCCTGGCAAGAAACTGATGTCTTGGATCTGGAAGTAGTCTGGAGGCAGAATCCTTTCCTCTGCAGTGACCTCAACCTTTTCTCTTATTTAAGGCTTTCAACTGACTGAATGAGGCCCTCCAAAAACAGCATCTGAGGAATTACAATAAGTCAAAGCAAAAATATTAGAGGACAAGCCTGGCTCTGGGGCACACACCTGTAATCCTAGAACTTGGGAGGCTGAGACAGGAGGATCACAGGTTGGAGGTCAGCCTCAGCAATTTAGAAAGACCTTTAGCAATTTGGCAAGATCATATTTCAAATTGAAAAATAAAAAGGGCTAGAGGTGTAGCCCAAAGTTTCAATCTGGTTCAATCTCCAGTACACACACACACACACACACACACACACACACACACACACACACACACTAGAGGAGATAATAAAAACAATTGAAGCTTGTGAAGAATATAAAACACTTCTCTGTTTTAGAAAGAATAGTTTGTGGTAAGGATGAAAACAAAAAAAGAAATTGTATGCATGAAATTTGTCTACAGCCAACAACAGTCCTCCAGCTACGTTTAGTAATTTTGAAGTGTTCATAAAATTCATATCTTCCTTCAACTAATCCAAGAACTTGTGCTTCTATCCAATCAGTCCACCTCTTTTTTTTAATTAGACAGCAGGGAAATGCACAACCAGTCTAACCATGCATCAGATTACTGTTACCAAGCATGAATGAAGATTAAGTACCTCTCAAAAAATGTATTCACACAGTTGTAATTTGTCCTGTGATTTCCATCTTGGCATATAAACCCAGAAATTTTTTTTTTTTTTTTTTTTTTTTGCGTGTGGTGCTGGTGATAGAATCCAGGGCCTCATGCATGCTAAAGCAAGCATTCTACCCCTGCGCCACATCCCTAGCCTCCAGAAATATTTTTAAAGCAAGAATCCTTGAAAGCAAAATATTTCTTTCTACTTTCATATATTTTCATATTTTCTGCAGTACTTGCTATTATGGCCTCCATATAGTTGTCAATAAGGATTCACTGACTGGTAGATTCTGATTAGGCCAACTAAGATGTTCAGAGTCCTATTCTCACATTACCTGTGTATTGATGAATATTACTATCTGACTATCGCACAAGTATCTCAAACCTGACATGTTTCAAATCATATTTATCCTTCCTTTTGGAACACTGGGTAAGAGAGAGAATATGGAGGCAGCAATTATGGCCAATATATGTCTTCTCACATAGTGGTGTTCTCCTCACTGTCCTACAACTTGCTTCCATCTTATGCCCCTTTGTCTCAATGCACTTCTCTTCACCACATAAACCATGCTCCTTCTGCCTGGGACACTCTTCCTAATCTTTACATGGCAAACTCCTTTTGTAATTCAGATCTCACCTTAAACATTATCTTCTACAAGAGGCTCTCCCTGACTAGATAGTATAATCACCATGTTATTCTTCATAAAATTTCCATTTTTGTTAGATGTGTAAAACTTACCACTACCTCATTTTTAAACTTATGTATGCTTTAAAAAAAATTGTGGTCTCCAGTTGTCACTTTATTGAATGTGTACAACAGTCCCATGATGTTTATAGGGTATATCCTGGGATAGCTTCAAGTGCTGGAATTAAAGTTGATCTGTTAATCACAAAAAAAATTGTGATCTCCCTACAATGGAATATAAGTTCATGACAGCAGAGATGTCTTGGCTATTCAATGCTTAGAATCGTGCCTGGCAATGTTTACATCTGTAGAATAAATAAATTTAAAAATCATCAGATGGAATTGTTAGAAATGTACAATTCCCATTCTGTTCTTGTGGAGTAAGATGTAAGAATCTGGAATTCTGTATGTGTTCCAGGAGATTGTGATGCCACAGGTTCTTTGACCAAGCTTTAAAACCATGCTAAAGACAGCAAATGAGAACATATGCTGTTAGCCTAGCTGTTTAAACTTTATTTCTGTAATCTTAGATTTTGGAAGATAAAACTTCCTCTGGATAAGTACTTCCTTCTTTTTGCCAATGCTTTTTGCTAGATGCTAGAGAGCCAAGTTTGTCAAAATTAGATATGCATACAAACAATCTCAAAAATCTTAAGATTCGGATCCTACTCAGTAGTTTTAGGGTGGGACCCAGAATTCTGCATTACTGTAAAAATATATGTAATCCAACTATATGGTATCTACAAGAGATTCACTTTAGATCCAAAGACACAAATAAGTTGAAAGTGAAAGAATTTTTTAAAGTTATTCCATGTGAATAGTAACCAAAAGATGATTTTACTGCTATTAGACATATAGACTTCAAGTCAGAAACTTTTGCAGCAGACAATGACTAATATCATATATTGATAAAACACTCAACCAGGAAGTTGGAGCGTCTATAAATGTATAAATGCACAAAGCATCACTGCTTCTAAATATGTGAAACAAATCTTAACAGAATTGAAGGAAGAAGTAGACATTTCTGCAATAAGAGTTGGAAACTTTCAAAAGTGGATGAAACAACCAAACAGAAAATGAATAAACCAATAGAACTTGAACAATACTATAAACCAATATGATTTAACAGGCATATATAGCACACTTTACCCAGTAACAGCAGAATATACATTTCTCTAATTTCACAAGGAATATTCTAGACTACACCATATGTTAGGTCACAAAACCAACCAGAAAATAACAAGTGTTAGAGAGCATATGAAGAAACTGAAGCCCTTGTGCATTGCTGGCAGGCATGTAAAATTACGCAACTGCTGTAAAAAACAGTACAGTGATTCTTCAAAAATGTAAACACAGAATATGTGACCCAGCATTTTTCTTCCAGGTATATAAAAAGAATTAAAAGATTACTCAAATTGATACTTGTACACCAGTGTTCACAGCAGCATTATTCACAATATTCCAAAGGTAGAAGCAATCCAAATGTTCAACAACACGTTAATGGAAAAACCAAATGTGACATATTCAAACACAGAATAGTATTTAGCCTTTAAAAATTAAGTTCTGATAAATGGATGAAACTTGAAAAGAGTATGCTAAATGAAAAAAAAAAGCCAGACACAAAAGGTCAAATGCTGTAGGATTCCAGCAATATGAGCTACATAAAGTAGTGAGATTCATGGAGGCAGGAAGTGTAATAGAGGTGCCCAGCGGCTGGGGGAGGAGGGAACGAGAGGCTCCTGTTTAATGGGTACAGAAAGTCACTTTGGGAGGGTGAGACAGTTCTGCAGATGGGTGACTATGACGGCTGCACAACTCTGTGTCTGAACTTAATGTCACTGCCTTGTGCCCTTAACATGATTAAATTATAGGTTTTATGTTATGTATATTTTGACACAGCTAAAATATTTTTTTCAAAAATTCTATACGTCTAGTAACGTCCCAGGTAAAACTTGTGCTGCTGTTCTTGGAACCACACTGAGTAGTGAGACTGTAGAATAGAGGGGAAAAAAATTAAGATGTTAAGTTCCTCGGGAAAAGGAAACCTATCTTTTTTTTTTTTTTTTTTTGCGGTACTGGGGATTGAACCCAGGGGCATTCTACCTCCGAGCTACACCTCCAGCCGCATTTTTTATTCTTTATTTTGAAACTGGGTCTCACTAAGTTGCGGAGGCCTCACTAAGTAGCTGAAGCTGGCCGCGACCTGGATCCTCTGGTTTCAGCCTCCCAAGTACTGGGATTATAAGCATGTGCCACAACTCCTGGCTTGGAAATCTATCTTTTGATTCTTGTAAACTAATAGTTGATACATCATATAAACTCAATACTTTTTCAATTAATTCATGAAGGAATAAAGAAATATAATCTGATAAGGTAACTAGGATTTGTAACCTAAGGCAGAATGTGTTATTGAACATAATATACACATGAGCAGAAGGAAATCAGAGAAAGAGGTGACTATTTTCAGAGCACTAATAAAGGAGAATCAATGTCTTGGATAAAACATTATTCAATAAATATCTGTTGTGCAAAGGTGTCATTTAATTATTAAAGACATTTATTTTACCTATCATAATTTCTAATCCAGTTAACTGAAAAGATACTATGGACTAAACAATGGAAAGCTACATATACAGGTACTACAGATCTTTACAAGAAAAGCATGTGTGTGTGGCTCCGTGCACTGTCTTTGCCCACATTGTTTCCCAAGTGCAGTAGACATGAAGCACACCGTGTGCTTTACCTGCAAATTCATTAGTCATATAATCAGATATTCTGGCGGTGTGATCAGAAAATAAGCTTGGTCAGGCACAGTTAGGAAAGTTCAGTTAGTTATTTGTTGAGCAGAGAAACCACACATGATTTTGGTGTAAATGAACAGCAGATCATGCACTTACCAAGGTAAGCCTTAATTGTTTTTATTTCTTTTCATGAAGTCATGAGTTTTATTATATAGTTGTTCATTTCCATAAGATGCAAATGATTGGTATTTACCAATCATTTTATGACTTTTCTATGCTATTACTTTTCTTACATATATGTCAAATTACTGGAGGTGGAACTAAATCAGTACAGTAGTTGTAAACACTTCCTATACACAATTATGACCACTGACTTCCAAAAAGCAAGAATAAGCTGGTGGGTGACTGTTTGTATCATGTCTTCCTTCTTGGTGCTAAAAAGCATTTTTTTTTTTGTAGTACTGGGGATTGAACCCAGGAGGTTTCTACCTCCAAGCTACACACCCAGCCCTATTTTATTTTTTATTTTGAAACATGGTCTCACTAAGTTGTGGAGGGCCTCACTAAATTGCTAAGGCTGGCGGTAAACCTGTGATCCTCCTGTCTCAGCCTCCCAAGTATTGGCATTACAGGAGTGCCACACCGGACGGTAAAAACATTTCTGACCCATTGTGATACAATCCTTCATTAAGAAGCTTACTAGTTGAGAAGCAGTAAACAATAATGCTATATCCATATATGAAGGTATTACTACCAATCCCACTAATATGCATGGGGGGTGGTGGGAGTGGGGTGGGATCCGGAGGAAAACACAGCAAGTACTGTGTGAGTTTATGTCTGTATCACTTTGAACCTCACTATGATGTATAATTGCAATGCACCAATAAAAGTATATTAAGAAGAAACTTACTAGTTGAAAGTTTATTAGCTTTTCCATATGCTTAGGTATTTAGTTAATTAACTATTTAATTCATTATTAATTTCCCTCTATAGTTTAAATACATATCTTTACAATAATCTTAGTACAGGGTAATGTATAATATAAATAAATAACCATACATCAGCATACATCGGTGATGAAATAATAGTTTATTAACCTAATGGTGATCCTAGAAGTATCAAAGGAAAAATAGAGTTTTTATGTTTAATACAGTTTTAATGATGAATGGATTTTCAAAATATTCTAACTTTTTCTAACTGTAAGTCCATATATGGTGAAATTTCTAACTTAACTATATTTTGATGAACTAGAAAACTCTACTCCCTCAAATACTGTCTTATAAAAGCAATTACATCAATTTGGTTTTGTTTGATTGGTTGTAGGTTTGTTTTTGTTTTTATGCTAGGGATTGAACCCACCGGCAGTATACCTTCAAGCTACACCCCCATACCTTTTTATTTTTATTTTAAAATAGGGTGACTATGTTGTTGAGGCTTTCCTTGAACCTGCGATCCTCCTGTCTCAGCCTCCCAAGTACTGGGATCATGGGTATGTGCTACTCTGCCTGGCAGTTTGTTTGGTTTTTGTTTTGTTTGTTTTTTTTTTAGAGAAAACTAAGCATGAAGTCATGAAGTGGCTTCCAGGTTTTCATCAATTACAATTAAATCAGTGCCAGGAAAGTTGTAAAATCTAGTATCCCAACAAACCATATGTTTTCCACTTTTATTTTCCTTATTTTATTCCAATTCTAAAACTTTCATTAATTCCAAATCTAAACCCAGAATAAAATGAAGAAGTTATAAATTCAGTGTCAAAATCAGAAGAGACGAACTGCCCAGCCACAGACCTCAGTTGGGGTGGAGGGCTGCAGGGTGGAATTCTGAGCAGCTTGCTTTTGCAGAAGCTATTAGGGATGTGAACTGTGCTATTTATCAACCAAGGGAAAACACATAGCAATGTTGTATTTGTTAACATTTTATTTCAGAGGAATTAAATTGTAAATATGATGGCAAATTCTAAAAGAACTAAAGAGATGCAAAAAAATTACCAGAGAAATGGGTGACTTTCCCTAAATGCTACAAAAAGTATTCTTCTGAAATTTCAAATACCCTTTATCCTTTTCACAGCTGTTATATGTTTATATTTTTTCAAAAAATATCAATGCTATTTACATTTTGCTATACTTCAATAGAATCAGTATTACAAGTGATTTAACAATGGTTTATAGAGAGGGTAATAGCTGCAGTAATTATTTAGGACTTCAGTTCATTTGTGTGTGTGTGTGTGTGTGTGTGTGTGTGTGTGTGTGTGTACTGAGGATTGAACCCAGGGTCATTCTACCTCTGAGCTACACCTCAGCCCTTTTATTTTTTTTTATTTTGAAACAGGGTCTTGCTAAGTTGCTGAGGCTGACCTTGAACCTGCAATTCTCCTGTCTCAGCCTCCCAAGTAATGGGATTACAAGTGTGCACCACCACACCCAGCTCTCTTCTGGATTTCTTATAGCTTACAAGTATATAGAGGAAAGGAAAGACACCTGCAAGTTTTCATTTCAATTTCTATGGCCCCTTCACTCCATGTGGTACATTTATTTTTCACTGAATAGATGTCCATGTGCATATGTGTGTTATACAACATTTTACACCTGAAATTTACTCTCTTAGAGATATAAAATGGAAATAGTTTTAAATCTACTTTATTTTTACTTTCACAATAAAAACAGTCTTACATCTGGATATATAATCTAAAAATCTCCACATCACATGGTTCATTAACGCAGGAAATAGCCAAAAAAGGCTCTCCCTGCATATCATTTTCTTAGAGGTCAGAACACCTCTATCAGAAACTGCTTGAGCCGGGCGTGGTGGCTCACTAATCCCAGTACTTGGGAGGCGGAGACCGGAGGACCCGTTTTCGCAGCCAGCCTCAGCTACTTAGTGAGGCCCTCCGCAACTTCCTGAGACCGGGTTTCAAAATAAAGGATAAAAAATAGGGCTGGGGGTGTAGCTTGGAGGTAAAACGCCCCTGGGTTCAATCCTCGGTACCGCAAAAAAAAAAAAAAAAAGAAAAAAGAAACTGCTTGAGGCTAAACCAATTTCTCTTGGGAACTTTTTTTCAGTTTTAGAGGGTATTTTTAATTTTTTATTATTTTATTTTAGATTGACAAATAATAATTGTGTATGCTTATGGGATATGATGTGATGCTTTGATACATGTGTACATTGTGCTATGAGCAAATCAGGCCAATTAACTTACCAGTCATCTAACATGCTTATCATTTCTTTGTGGTGAGAACATTTAAAATCCACGCTGTTAGCAATTTTGAAATACATAATACATTATTATTAATTACAGTCATCATGCTGTTATTCTTCCTGACTTACTGACACTTTGTTCCTTTTGACCAACCTCTCTCCTTTTACCATTCACCACCGTCCCCCTCAGCCTCTGGTAATCACCATTCTTCTCTCTTTTTCTATGATTTCCACTTTTTTAGAGTCCACATAAAACTGAGATCATGCAGTATTTGTAATTCTGGCCTGACTCTTTTCACTTAGCATAATGCCCTCTAGATTCATCCATGTTGCTGCAAATGACAGTGTTTCCTTCTTTTTAAAGGCTAGCTAGTATTCCACTGTGTGTCTATAGCAAATGGCTTTTATCTGTTCGTCCACAGATGAACTTAGGTTGTTTCTATATCTTGGCTCTTGTGAATAGTGCTGCAATAAGCATGGAAGTGCAGACAACTCCTCAGCATGCTGATGTCAATTCCTTTGGATATGTATCTAGTAGTTGGATTGCTGGATCATGTAGTGATTCTATTTTTAGTTTCTGGAAGCACTTCCATACTATTTTCCACAATGGCTGTACTCATGGCTATTATTTTATTTTATTTATTTATTTTTTTTTTTTTGTGGTACCAGGGATTGAACGCAGGGGCATTCTACCTCCGCGCTACGCCCCCGGCCCTATTTTGTATACTTTATTTTGAAACCGGGTCTCATGAAGTTGCGGAGGGCCTCACTAAGTAGAGAGAGAGAGAAAGGGAGAGAGAGAGAGAGAGACAGGGAGAGAAAGAGCGAGAGAGCTGAGGCTGGCCGCGAACCCGGATCCTCTGGTCTCTGCCTCCCAAAGTACTGGGATTACAAGCGCGCGCCACCACGCCCGGCTCATGGCTATTATTTAAAAAATGAAAGATGAAAAGAATTAGAAATATTTTGAAAATAAAAAGAGCTGCATTCCACACCTCAAACTTTCTTTTTTATACTTTTATTGATGCATTGTAATCATATATCATACCGAGATGCAGAGTGATAGGAATCAACATGCACTAAACACTTGGTGTGTTTGCCTCCAGGTTCCACCCCTCCCTCCCTCTTCCTATACATGTCATTGAGATTGGCATTGATAATTTCATATATGCACATAGCATCATTCAAATTGTTACCCTCATTATGAGTTTATCTCCCCGCCTCCCTCCCCTCTAGCCCCTCCATCATGCTATTGGAGATTCAACTTCTTTATCTGAGGTCTCTTTTGTTACTCAATTTCTCTCTAGTTTCCACATATGAGAGAAAACATACAATTATTAATCTCACTTAGCATAATATTCTCGAGTTCCATCCATTTCCCTGCAAATGACCTAATTTCATTCTTCTTTATGGCTGAGTAAAATTCCATTGTGTGTATATACCATAGTTTTGTGATCCATTCATCTGATGATGGACACCTAGGCTCGTTCCATAGTTTGGCTATTGTGAATTGTGCTGCTATAAACATGGAAATGCATGTATTCCTACAGTAACCTGATTTCAAATCCTTTGGGAAGATCTCCAAAAGTGGTATGGCTGGGTTACATGGTGGCTCCATTCCCAGTCTTTTAAGGAACCTCCATAGTGGCTGATCTCCATTGTGGCTCTACTAATTTGCAATCCCACCCTCACCAGCATTTGTTGTTGTTTGCATTCTTGATGATTGCTATTCTAACTGGAGTTAGATGGAATCTCAGTGTGGTTTTGATTTTTCATTTCCCTGATTGCTAATGATGTTGAACATGTTTTCATATATTTATTGGCCATTTGTACTTCTTCTTTTGAGAAGTATCTATTCAGATCCATTGCCCATTTTTATTGGGTTCTTTGCTTTTTTAGTATTGAGTTTTTTTAAGTTCTTTATATATTCTAGATATTAGTCCTCTATCAGAGTAGCTGGAAAAATTTTCTCCCATTCTGTAGGTTCTCTCTTTAGATTCTTGATGGTTTCCTTTGCTGCACAGAAGCTTTATAATCTTATGCCATCCCATTTATTGATTTTCAGATTTTTTTCTGAGCTTGGGGATCTTATTAAGTCTCTACCAGTGCGTACATGTTGGAGTGTTGGTCCTATGCCATCTTCTAGAAGGTGGAAAGTCTCTAGCCTAATTTCTAGATCTTTTATCCATCTTGAGTTGACTCTTGTGCAGACTGAAAGGCTGTGATCCCAAAGTAAAATTTTCCCATATCTTTTTTATTTTCTAAGCACTGTTTCCTCATAAAATCAAAGCAGATTCTCTTAATTCTGTGCCCTATAATAATGGTCTGAGGGGGTGATGAGGAGACATTTATTTTAGAGTTCATTGGTGCACTTAAGCACTATCTATGGACTGAATAAACAAGATATGTAGCATATATTTCACAAGCAGCATTATAACTTGGTAGGTAAAAGTTCAAGCTCTCCAGTCAGGCACTGTGGTGCATGCCTGTAATTCCAGGGCTTGAGAGGCTCAGACAGGAGAATCTCAGGTTTGAGGCCAGCCTCAGCAACTTTAGTGAGACACTCAGCAACTTAGTAAGACCTTGTTTCAAAATAAAAAAAATTAAAAAGGGCTGGGGGTGTATATTGGAGGAAGAATGCCCCTGGGTTCAATCCCTAGTACCATAAAAAAAGTACAAGTTCTGGGTTCAGACCTACGTTTAACCACTAGCTATGTAAATTTGGCTTTTTTACTCTGTGACTCAGTTTCCTTATCTTTAAAATGGTCACAATACCACCGACCTCATTAGGTTTGTTCAATATAGTGGTGAACCAAAAAAGTTAATAGGTCAGTGGGAGCACCAGGGCAAACAGCAGTAAGTGCCACCACACAGGCAATCAGAGGAACAGCCTCGTGTCTGTTACCATGAGGAACTGAAATGACCCACGCCTGCTTCCATTTGGACAATGAAAGACGAGAAGAGGAGAGAAACATGAAAGAAAACAGCCACAGGGATGGAAGGTTGGGGTGGATGGACCCTAGGAGATGGAACTCGTGTCATCTGGGAGTTGGTCTGGCCTTGAAGTACATGGCCAGGGCTCTGATTAGACAGAGATGACTCATTGACCTTAGAAACAGAATCCTGTGGCTGCTTTGAGTCATTTTGGTTGGTATCAATAAAATGGAAGTACTGAACACAATCTCCTCCAGCTTGCAAAGCCCCATAGAGCCTAGGCCCGTGGGCGCCGTTCATCTGCACCACCATGGAGCCCGAGTCCTCTGGTGCCCCAGGCTCTGCCCCAGCCGTTGCCTGGTAACAGCCTAGGTACCCCGGCACAGCCCAGAGCATGAGGAGCAGAGACCCGGACCCTGCCCCTGCCCACATACTGAAAAAAAGAAGAAAGGAGACTTTAGCCCTCCCTGAAAGCTTTCCCTGAAGGCCAGTGCTTTGCCTGAAACAAAATTTATCAAGAGAAGAAATCTATGTGTCTTAAGTTTAAAATCTTATGTTTTTTGGCAGGGGTGGGACTTTACAGTTCCAAAGCACTTTTTGTCTTCTATGCTTCATCCAACGCATATTAACCTGAGGAGGAATAAAATTAAGTGACCAGTCATTTATTAAACTGACAGAACACGAGGTTTACGAAGCTGGAGAGAAGAGTTAGAACCTTGTTCTCTTGTGATGTCTTTTTAGAAAACCTGAACTCTTCTTCTCCGATCTCCTTTTAACATTTCAGAAGTGTGTGTGTGTGTGTGTGTGTGTGTGTGTGTGTGTGTGTGTGTGTAAGTGACATATTTCCATGAAATCAGTGGGTAAAATTTATAACTTGCATTTGGGCCTCCTTGAAATGTGAGCTAAGAAATTAAATTTTCAAATAGGAGACAACATTCAAAGTATAGTACACCTGTTTAATGTGCACTTGTGCACTTAACAGAATTCATGTCATTAAAGCTCACAGTTACTCTAGCATTTTGTTATGGAACATTAAAATTTTTAATTCATCACTTCATACCCACTGGATAGCTACCGTTAAAAAACAAAGAAAAGAACAAGTGTTGGTGAGGATATAGAAAAATTGGAATTCTTGTGCACTGTTGATAGGAATGTAAAACGGAGCGGCTGCTGTGGAAAAGAGTTTGGTGGTTCCTGAAAATCTTAAAAACAGAATTACTATATGACTCAGCAATTCTACTTCTGGGTATATACCCCAAAGAATTGAAAGCAAAAAGTCAAAAAGATATTTGTATTGCCATATCATAGCAGCAGTATTAGTACTGGCCAAATATGGAAGTAATCCTTCTGTCCATAAACTGATGAATTAATAAATAAAATGTGGCATATCCATACAGCGTAATAGTGTTCTGCCTTAAAACAGAGGGAAATGGATGAAACTTGAAGACATTATACTAAGTGAATAATTCAAGGGTAGGCCTTGGAGCCGTTAAGTCAGGTGTGACAGAAAAAATACTGTATGGTTCCACTTTTATGAGATACCTAAAGTACCTCATACTTCAGAGGGATGGAGAGCGTAATGGTGGTAGATAGGGACGGGGAAGGGGACAATGGAAGGCTGTTGTATAATGGGACCAGGCTTCAGTTTTACAAGAATTCATGGTAGCACGATGTGAATGTACTCAGTGTCATGATAGTACACTTAAAAATGGTTATGATAAGACTATGTTATGAATATTTTGTCAATTTTTTAAAATTTTACTCCAGATCCATGTCTTCATTTGCTACCTTAACAGACTTAGAGACAACCAGTGATAACCTCTTTTCCCTGTGATTTTTCCTAAAAATTTTATACTGTCTATCACTAAGTGTGATTTTGAAATTTTAGTGTTTTTATAAATTTGCTACCGAGGGTGATATTTGACACTTCAGCAAAATGTAAATTGGAAAATTTTGCAAATTATATTCACATTTTAACTTCTCCATTTTAAACATTTATTTTCCAGAACACTACAAGAACAATTGCCCAAAGCAAGAAAGCAAGCTGTTGGATCTATTGAGATTGTAAGTGAAATCAAGTAGAAAGTATGCATATCAGAAAATTTTAGGGGATTGTCAGTAGAGCATAGAATGATTGTATTTGTTTGGTAGTGTACATCCATTGTTTGAGGGAAAGGAGAATTTCAAAAGGAATTCATCAAAGTGCCAATTCCAAAAAGAAAACAATTATATAAACAATCCAAAATTTCCCAATAAATGATAAGGAAAAAAATAGCACAATATCCACGCGATGATCTAAATTTTTTCAACAACAATACGTGTGTGTGTGTGTGTGTGTGTGTGTGTGTGTGTGTGTTACATAAATGTTACCAAAGATGAATTCTGAGTGATGGGGAATTATGAGTGACTTTTAATATGTTTACATTTCAATATTTTTCAATAATTCTACATTGATAGGTGTTATTAACGTGTTACAAATCCTTTTTAAATAAAAGCAATTTTCTAGGCATTTTATAAAACTTAGGTATCAGAAAATGCATCAGCACACTTTTTTTGGAAGTGAAAGTGGAATACTGATCAGCTATTGCATAAATGCATGGAAAAACACGAATTCTTCTTAGTCTCCACTCAAAACATGTACTAAGTTCCTCTTGATGCTCTTTGAGTCTAATCACGCGTCTGTGCCATCTTAGATTTTATCTTGACATTTCTTAGTAAGGTAAATAACCCATATTTCCAAGTTTTGTTCATGGTTTGGTTTTGGAATGCTGTTGTAGGAACCTGATACAGAATAGAATAGAAAGCATTTGGTATTTGGTTTTTGGGCATTTCTTTCTTATTCCAAACAGCCCTGTAAATTAGTATAGGCCCTTATTTACAGGACGGATATTGGCCTGGGTAGAATGAATCTGAGGAATTTTAAATAAAAATAAAAAATACAATTCATTCCATGCTTATTAGTTGGTTACTATTTGCACTCAGTGGTGACAGTGCTGTGATGCTGATGAGCCCAAGGAGTTGAAAATCTGCCAGTTATCTTTCCATCAGTGAGGACATTGTCACTGAAGTCTTTCAGAATAGCTCATTCCAAAATCAGCCAACTTGGAAGTTTCTGATGTATGCCCACATCCAATCTGATTTATGACATCATTTACAATCTATATTGATTTAGCCATTTTATTTTTCAAAGCCCTCTTAAAAGTCAACTGTAAATCCTTAATATTGGGTGTTTGCTTTTTTTACTTTATATATCAATGTATGTCAATGATTTTGTGATTTATTTCATCTCAGTCAATTTGTAACGTAGCATTTACTTGAAGGCAAAAGCGATAGGTTGTTTTGTTTCTTGTACCGCGATGACGCTGACATGCTTTCTTCTCCTCAGTTCCGGTTCGCTGATGGGCTGGACATCACACTCATGATCCTGGGACTACTGGCGTCATTAGTAAATGGGGCCTGTCTTCCTTTAATGTCACTGGTTTTAGGAGAAATGAGTGATCACCTTATTAGTGGATGTCTCGTTCAAACCAATACAAGTGAGTACAAGATTTATTTTTCTGTATTACTGGGAACTCAAAAAACATTAAAAAACAGATATTGAGTTCATAATACAGTTTTAAAATATTGTATTGTAAAACAAAATTTATATAATATATACTTAAGTCACTTGCTCTTCTATACTGCTAGGTACTAAAGAACCAAAATCTGTGTTGCTCAGAGTTCTCCAGAGAAGCAAAACCAATGAGAGAGAAGGGAGAGAGAGAGAGAGAGAGTGTGTGTGTGTGTGTGTGTGTGTGTGTGTGTGTGTGTAGACACATGCATGCACATAGATCAACCTGCACGTGCGCGCACGCGCACACACACACACACACACACACACACACACACACACACACACATTTTACAGACCTGGCTTACATGGTAATAGAGTCCGGCGAGTCCACAGCTGATGGCATATACATAAGAATCATCTGAGACCCACTGTAGCTCAGCTGTCCCTTCAGAAATTAAAATAATGTTCTATCAGAAGTGGTGATTCTAAGGGAATTTAATAAAAAATGTGGGTCATTCCAGACCACTTATCTGTAATACCTCCATTAAAAAGAAAAATCACCAAATAAATTGGCTAGATCTCTGGATTACTACATATTAGGAGTTCTTTAACAGACGTAGGCATGTGTGGTGCCATGGAGCAAAATTCAACAAGGGAGCATCAAAAAACACGCAGAAAATTAAAGCATGAGAGACAAATACCCTGAATAAAGATAAGGGGGAAATCTAGCAATTGAGTGTGCAAAGAAGTTTCCATATTACTGGTATTTGTTGTCATTTTTTCATGCTACCTATATTTGTACACAATCTCCCAGGTATCCTTTGTGGCAGACTATTTGTGGGTTATATCCGTGAAGGTGACATTATTCTCCTACATACTGACATAGTAAATATCTAGTCTTTTTTATCTAGTAGATACTATAAATATTGCTAATTTCCTGATTCTACATATTTTCCCCAAATTCCACACCAGGAAGTATCCTTACAGCTATTTATTAAAACTGGGACAAGCTGGGCGCAGTGGCACACACTTGTAATCCCAGTACTTGGGAGGCTGAGACTGGAGGATCCAGGTTCGCAGCCAGCCTCAGCAACTTAGTGAGGTCTTCCGCAACTTAGTGAGAGCCTGTTTCAAAATAAAGAATAAAAAATGGGGCTAGGGGTGTAGCTCGGAGGTAGAATGCCCCTGGGTTCAATCCCCAGTTCTGAAAAAAACCCCAAAAACAAAAACAAAAACAAAACCTGGAATGCCTTTTAGAAAATGTTCTAGCTTTGTACTTCCATCTGTGCCCTTTTTAACTTTAAATACTAATTTAGACCTTGTTTTCCACCCAAAAGCAAGTCTTTCAAGTGTTCTAATCTTATTTAAGTAGGAAAAATCCATTGCTTCTATCAGTATCTCCTTCCAGGTGATTGTTTACTTGTTTACTATCTAAATAGTTACAATTTTTATGATATTGTAATGATATAAGAAAAATTAAGGATAGAAGCAAAATTAGAAATTTATATTTAATGATAGAAGATTAATTGTTATGCACATGAATGCACCAATTCACTAAGTAAATATTTATTGGTTGCCAATTATATCTCTAAGAATGAATGAGTGATAAATATAGCAACCTAAGGCTAGTCTGCCTGGGAATATTCCTTTTGTTAGATATATTCTATAATTGATTACCTTACCTGCTTTAGATAGTAATGACAGTGCATATCTGATACATACTGCTGTGTATTTTAACAGATATAGCAAACATCAAACTAGGTTTGATAAGGATTTAGAAAAATTCATGGATATTATAGCACATTATTAAATAAAATAGAAATATTAAGGGGTATGCTTCCAACCTTTTAATAATAACTTTATTAATTATTAGCATTGATTTTCTGAAGTATAATATAGGAGGATTAGTTTTTCCTGCAAACAAAATATGAGTAATAACATCATTGATTGGGGTCTCATTTTTATGCCTGCACTGAACTTTTGCACATACAAAATTAATATGCTTATACTCTATTAATACAATCTCCAAAATGAGATTGTGCTATTTTTATGTCATTGTGATACCATTTGAGAAACAACATTTATTCTTTTTATTAGCTCGTTTAAAGCTCATTAAAACTTTCTATTAGGTTTTGATATCTTCATTTCTACCACCTCAATTCTGATTTTTTTGGAAAAGTCTGCCTCAAATTTTTTTCTTACTAACTATTCCATAAATAGAATAGGGGAAAAGGATTGTTTTCATATAAATAAATCCATAGACATTATTATATGGGATTATGTAAGAGATGAAGTGTCACGATGTCTACAATTCCTTTAAAATCTTCATTACAGAGGGTTATGTAAGAAAATTAAGACAGTGGATACTGACCATGGTTTTGCACTGTTGGTA
>PVJS01031758.1:0-13944 GCA_004027185.1 Glis glis | reverse complement strand
TTCTAGGCCAGCCTCAGCAACATAAGACTATCCTGTTTCAAAATAAAAATAAACTGTTATCTTTTAATAAAAATTATTTCATATAAAAAAACAAAATAAACATAAAATAGGGCTGGGGGTGTGGGTCAGAGGTAGAACGCCCCTGGGTTCAATCCCCACTACCACAAAAAGGAGGGATATATTTGTTTATTGATGCAAGAGTAAAATAAAACAAAAAATAAAGGTGTAAGATGCATATAAGATACAATAAATAGATAAACTATACAGTTTAATGTATTTCTTTTTCATTTTATTTTTCATTTGAGATACTGGGGATTGAATTCAGGGACACTCTACCAATAGGCTACATTCCTACCCCTTTGTATTTTTTTTAGACAGGGTCTAAAATTAATAAAGCCCAATCTTTATTTTCCACTGAAGTCTATTCCATGTTATTTTCCCAGACTGAGTAGCCTAGACTTTGGGAAGTTTCCCACACCTGTAAAACAGTGGTCTAACATCCTGACCAAAGACTTGCCCTTTGGGTAAAGTTGTTTTAATAAAGAGGATGGGCCTTCTGTCAACCATCATGGAGAGGGGGAGTAACTAGAGAGAGCATACAGGCTCTCTACTAGTCCTGTTTAAGAACATTTCTATTCATTCCAGATTTTATACATTCAATAAACATTTATTGCTTATCTATTATGCACCAGTTACTATCCAGGTGTTTGGAAAATAGCAGAGGGCAAGACCTCTGAAACAGCGTTTACTCTACTTGGAAACATGGGCAACAAACAAGAAATAAGCAAAATAAATGCAGGCAATTATGAATGTGAAAACAGTGCATTCTATGATCCAGAAAGGCCTCCTGAGAAGGTGACTTTTCAACAGATACCTGTATAACATGAAGAAACTTGCAATGTTGTGGAAGGCAGAATAATGGCCAAAGCAAAGGCGTCCACATTCTTATCTCCAGAACCTATGAGTCGGTTGCCTTATCTGGCGAAATGGATTTGCAGATATGATTCAGGTTCAGGACCTCATAATGGGGAGGTTATCCTGGATGAGTCCTTAAAAGTGGAAGAGGGCTGGGCGTGGTGGTGCATGCTTGTAATCCCAGTACTTTGGGAGGCAGAGACCGGAAGATCCAGGTTCGCGGCCAGCCTCAGCTCTCTCGCTCTCTCCCTCTCTCTCTCTCTCTCTCTCTCTCTCCTTAGTGAGGCCCTCCGCAACTTCATGAGACCCGGTTTCAAAATAAAGTATAAAAAATAGGGCCGGGGGTGTAGCACGGAGTTAGAACGCCCCTGCATTCAATCCCTGGTACCGCAAAAAAAAAAAAAAAAAGTGGAAGAGGCAGGTAGAAGATGCCAATTCAGACTGACGCCATGTGAGAAGGATTGGACCACCATTGTTGGTGCTGAAGGTGGAGAAACAGGCAGCAAGCCAAGAAGAGTGGTGTTCCCTAGAAGGTAGAAATGGCCTTCAGCTGATACCCAGCCAGGAAATGGGAACATTTCATGCTACTCTACAACAACATAAAACTGAATTCTTCCAACAACCCTATTAAGCAGAAAATGAACTCTCCTTTAGAGCCTCTAAAAAGGAATCCAGCCTTCCTAACACCCTGATTTTAGTTTGGAAAGACCTGAACTCGACTTCTGACCTACAGATAATAAGCGTGCACTGTGCTAAGCCACAAAGTGCATAGTCATTTGTTAGAGCAGCAACAAAAATGACTAAGAGGGGCCTTAATGCAAACACCAGAGGGGCCTAAATTCCAAAAGTCCGTTTGAGAGGTACTCAGGCTGAGGTGGAGAGTGATAATCAGGATAAATTTTTAAAATACATAGATACTCCCCAGAATTCTTAGAGGTATTTGCAGGTGGGAACTTGGTAAAGATACCTAATGCCTCAAAATTAAGTGAGGTATAGGTTTAGACTATTGTGAACTGGAGAATAAAATAATCACCACACAAACTTTTAAAATCTGGATATTTGGGTATTATTAGGAATCCTTTAGGCTTGGACTCACAGAGTCTCTCAGACACAAGTTTTCCATGCAGTGAACACTAGAGTTCTGGGGTAGACATTTTTGCAGCAATAAGGATCCAACCTAAAGAGTACATCTGTATAAACATTTCTTACAATGAAATAAATGACATTACTCAGTCAGCATAGCACCACAGGTACATGAGCCCTAGTGAGATGACCATCTCATCATAAATGAGTAGAGGACACAGAAGGGGTAATGATGGTGGGTCAGAAGAGGGCTATTATGGTTTTGAAAGAAGTTTTTTTTTTATTGTTAGAAGGGGAACAAGATTTCTCAGGGAAGATGCCATTAGCTTTTCCACAGAGGACACTGATCCAGGCAATTTAAGCACCTTTCTGAAGCAATCTCTCTGCTTTTCTATTTTACTGTGTTTCACATGTTTCATTTCAACTCTTTTCTTTTTTCTCTAAATTGCCTCACCAGCTACAAAGTCTCAGGAAAAGAGGAGAATGGTTTCTACCCACGTGCTGCCCCTTTGCTGCTTTTACAAACTGTAAACCTGACACCGACCACCGCTGGGAAATAGCCAAAGTGAAAAGCTATTTGCAATTGGGAAGCACCTCAGCTGTCACTATTAACAGGTGGCAAAGACTGACATGACATGTGTAGGGACATGTGGAGAGAAATAAGAAGACAAGTGGAGACGGGCATAAACACATGGAAGAGGAAACTGTGATGGGTAGATAAAAATGGAGGCAGCAAAGCTACATGCAGTTCCAGGGTAAGGGCTGACAAGACCACTTGGGACAGCATAAGGACCCTGGAGTCATGGCACCTGGCCGTGAATGCTGGCACTGCCACTTCTTAATGTGTCATCCACAATTACAGTAGTACCTTAACTTTAGCCTTCCAAACCTCATTGGAATATTTTGATTATCATATGATATTGTATATAAAGTACCAGGCACTTAAGTGCACCCAGTAAATACTAGTAGACGCTCTTACTATTCCTGTTATATATTTTCAAGGTTGGCTAAGTGCTAAGGGACCTTTTAATGCTTTGCTACAATCAAGAAATGCATAGGAACATGGACTTCTACTTGAAAGAGATACATCATAGGATCAACAAATGTTAAACCTATATTATTAGAGTATGTCATCGTACCTATGTTAGGACCTCATAATCCAATCTATTCAACTGACTGATAAGGAAACTAAAGTCCAAAATGTTTTATGATTTTTTTACATTTACAAAGCAAATACAGGTCTAGGCAGGCAATTGAAGGTTGTCCTGTCTCACTAATTCTATGAGCTAGTTTATAAACTGGATTTTAAATGATCATCTTCTAAAATACCTAAGACTGAGACCATGAAAATTATATTCATGTGCCTGCTTACCACCTCCTTACACTGTATTTTATATCCACCAGAATGATAACTTTTATGTGGAGAATAAACTCTGATTCCAACTTGTCCATGTTTCCAGATCAAAAGCTACAGTGATCTCCTGAGTCACCCAGGCCAGTAGAATCATTAGATTCCAACAGTACAATATTTTTATAGAAAAACAAGAAATCTTACTCTAGATATTACAGAGCATGTATAGCCAAACCACAAATAGTTTTGATGTTTTCCTACACAATGATGTAAAAATTTTATTTCAACTACCTACTCCAGTTTTTCCTATTCTTCAGTTCAGTTTATTCACACATTCATTTCTGGCTGGCCACTGTGGATTTTAAGGAGTGATTCCCAGTGCATATGTGTAAAGATTTCTGTAATAGAAAACAATGATGTCTTCAAGAAAAGTTTTTATTACACAAATAGGAAGCTCTTCTGTGATTCCAAGGAGTTTAAATTTCTGGATTTAAGCAAAGAGGTCTTTCTTTCCCAAGGCACTGTGATTAGTTTAACACATCACCTTGTCTAGACTATACTTCCTGGTTGTTCAATCAAACACTAATATAGGTGTTATCGTGAATGTATTTTGTAGATGTGGTTTAACATTTGCAACCAGTTGACTTTAAAGAAGATAACTTCAGCTATATGGGAGGGCCCTATACAATCAGTTCAAAGGCTGTAAGAGCAAAATGGAAGTTTTCCTGAGAAAAACATAAATTCTGCCTCCTGGATGAGTCTCCAGACTGCAGAACTGCTGTATGAATTTTTGTCTTGCCAGTCTCCACAATTGTTGAAGCTAATTCCTTAAATGAATTATACCTACCCCCCCCCACACACACACATACATGCCAGTGGATATATCTGTTCTGGAGACTGCTGACTGACTGGTGACTGATACAGCACTATTCTAAAACATTTGCCTGTGGTCATGGGAGACATTGCCAAATATTTGAGAACAGGCAGTGCTAGTTGTTATCACAGATGAACTTTGAATGTCTACAATTTAACCCAGTAGAAGATTGTTTCTCATTCATATAAGGAAAATCCAATAGGTAGGAGCAGAAGGGATAAACCCAGCCTAACAGAGGCTTGGAAACTATACACAACCCTCAAGATCCTTCAGGTATCAACATTCACCAGGAGGCAGGGAAAGAAATAGATGGTAAATCCTATGAAAGGCTGTATGGGCCAGGATTGCATGTGTCTACAATTCCATTGGCCAGGACTCAGCCACATGACCACAGCTAACCGCAAGGAATTATGGGCTAGCTGTGTTCCCAGGAGAAGCTGAAAATGTAATTGAAAAACAGACATTCTCTGCCATATCAAATCTGCGTTAAAAGAAACTTCTTGGAAAATATCATGTTTTCTTGTTAGGACCACACTGTTTGTTAAAAGTTTTGTGACTAACTAGTTGGGTTTTGTGGTCTCAATAACAGGATGAAAATAGAAAATAAAAAAAAAATAGAATGAGATGGCAAAGAAAGCAAATCTGAAGCAGAAGACAATTTAAAACAGCAATTAGAGTCTAATTAAATCCAAAGTTTGGTATCATTATCAGAAGTGAGGACAGAGCTAATTATGCAGAAAGCAAGTTTCAGTTCAGGTTATGGTCATTCAATAAGGGAATCTTTTCTTCCCAGCAGAAAACACTAATTTTGAAAACCATTTAAAAGATTCTCAATAATGGATGGTATGTATATGTGTGCATTTTAATCTCTTTATCCATATTTTCCATGTGGTATTTAGTCTTTGTACTTAAATCAACAGTAATTGTTTGTGGTAGCATGAGAAACTTTTGCCTCATTGATTTTCCATAGTACTGAAATGTCACATTAGCTCAAGGTGAAAAGCTAATAGGATGTGAATGATGGTAACAATAATCTGAATGATGATAGAAAGAATCATACACCTGAATGTACAGTAAAATCCTGGACTGTATCTCTACGCTCTGGTGACGTTTCAAACCTCAGGAGAAAAGAGAGGAAATGGTTTGCTAATACTACTCTCTCTAGAATTCCACTACAAACTTGGCTGCACATTTATGATGTGAGTTGCATAATGAATTAATGACAACCAAAAACGTGGGACCCCTTGATGTATGCCCCCCTCAGTTTTAATGTTTTCAGGTGCAGTTCATTAGTGCTCTTTCTTATTCCTGTCTAGGACACAGACCTACACTTTGAAAAGTAGAGGCAAGTTCTCAAAATAGGCATTTGGAATTTGTGACTCACACAGGGTCTAAGTAAGTAAATGCACTCAAGCTAGATATAGCTTGGAGTCCCAGGGAGACCAGTTATCACCCAGACACCTCTAATCAGAAATGTTTGCCCAAGGACATCAACTTATGCTTCTGGTACTAAAAAAATTATAAGAAGACAGAAGAATCTCAAGTCCTCCATACTCTCAATAAATAAGTAGCATTTTACTTCACTTTTTAGACATTCTAATCTCCCCTACAGATAATTGTAGATGTATAATTATAAGTAAATGAATCTATTATTCCAGAAAGTTGCTTTGGGATCCTACCCCCCACAGATTCTTTTTAATTCCACTCTGAGACCTTCCTATGGAATCCTAAACGTTTTTTGTAGTGCTGTGACCCTTATGTTTTAATAATTACTTGATGTCTTTCTCCTCCTCTAGATTTCATGGCGAAATGCTTTCTTTTGTCATCCATTTCAGTGTTCCTATGACTCGGGAAGCTAAAAGCAGATTGGTATCCAGTGTATACCCATGACTGAAATAAGACTGCCTCATTCCTCCCCATCATAACCTGGTATTTCATTTTAGAATCTCTGCAACTGCATGCCTCAAATCCACCTTTCTCCAGGATCCATCCAATTAACTTTTATAAGTCTGAACTATAGTTTTACCTTTTCAGGTCAAGGCAGTCTTCTTAAACTCTTTGCCCACATTGCTTATTATTATCAAAGTTCTCATTCATGCTATTAGATTTACTAGTAGGCTTAGTAGGAAACTCTGGAAATATTCCCAACTTTTCCAACTATTTCTATATTTCTTTTGATTTCTGAGATATCTAGGCTTTGCATGGAAACAGTAAGATATTCTTAATATGTGTTTTAAATTAAAAAAGCATAACTTATCAAAGATTAACTAAAGTGAACCTAAGATTCATCATAGCAGTTACATACAATGAACTTATATGGAAAGAAAAAAATCCAGACCAAGACTTGCTGCTAAATAAAATTGAAAAAGTCAAGCAAATCTTAAGTATCAGATTTGGAAAAATTATCTGAACCACATTTTGAAAACATATACTTAAATGAACACCAAAAGAAAGGGTTTTAAATTAATCAACTAATATCCCAGTCATCAAGGAAAGTATATAAAATAAATCTAACATATTTTCTAGACCTATAACTAGTTTTAATTGTAAATCTGTATTCAACAAGTTAATGTTTGGTTATTATTTTCCAACAATGAGATGGATGTCTTCTTTACCCAAAATATTAGCAGGTTGTTTCATTTTGATATATATTCTTAAGTCTCTGTGAGCTTATGAAATGAATCATTCTCCCTGAATCAACCCAACTCAGATGTACTCACAAATTTCTGGATCTGCAAAGCTAAGGGACTTTATTAAGACTTCTTAATAAAGTTATTTAATAAAACTTGTTAAAATTTCTATTCTAATATAATATCAGGCTACTAGATTTCTTGAAGGCCAATCAGGCAATTTTTTTCTGGATATACCCTAACATCTCAGTCTCTACATTTTCCTTTGATCAGAGTTATATAAATTGCATGTAGATTTTTGTGATTCACAGTAGCCCCTATGACGTACCTCTTCATTTTGTGGCCATTAGAATTTGGGGCTAGAGCACTGTTTAGGTATATCAGCAAAACAGCACATGATGGCGATTTGTTGTCATGTATAATAATAATGCTTTCTAGGACTGTGTAACGTTAACATGGTTTAGTCATGAGCTGTAAACTCTATTTTCGATTACGATGTACTATAATCACCATGACTCATCTCTCCTGATATTAGCAAAAGTGAATGTGCTTTCTTTGTTATGATCTCATAGGCTGGAGATGATTCTGAAATCCTGAAATCACCTCTATTGTACAGTGAACTTTCCGAGGGTTAAGGGAGATTCAGAACATAAGTCATAGCTCTGCAGGGACCAGTGGACTCCAGTGACATGCTTGGTAGTGGCACTAATGTAGAACCAGAGTAAACAGGCAAACTACTCTTGTCAGAAAACAATTATGTATGGTAATTACCAAGTAATTTATGCAAATACTCAAATGTATGTGAGTGTGATGATTATCCACCGCATACTAAAAATTGCTTTCTTTCTACAGAATTATTTTTCCCAAAAATATTTCCAGCAAGTGCTTGGAGCCCCAACATACCAGTTGCCAAGCAGAATATCATTTTAAAATAGCCTTAAAGTCCTAGCAGTCAGGATAAAAAATGATAGGTCTTTGAGCGCTACATATTCCATTGCAAAAATGAGTCAGGTGGGTTTCACGTGATATCAATTTTCTGGTCAGTTTGGAAACTTTTAATTGCATAGTTTTGATCAAACACTGAATAGCAATATTTGAAGTGAAAAAGGAGTTGCATTCTGATTTATCATTGAATATCTTTTTTTCTTTCTCTCTATCTCTTCCTTTAACCAACTGTGAGTCTTAAGCCAATGGCTTATTCTCTCAAGTTCCTCTGAGTCTCTGTTTCCTTATCAGTATAATAGAAATTATCCCATGTACTTGATCTATCTTAAATCCTATTGACTAGTGAACATTATGGGTGTTCTAAAACAATAAAGACCTATGAAAGTTTAAATTCTTACCAATTTATATTCTTTATATGTAAACATAGAACTAGGAACCCAAAAACTGATGAAAAAAGGCCTTGTTGAATTGAGATTTGAATTAATTTTTGTTTTCATTTCTTTCCTTGTTTAGACCTGAATAGAGGTGAAAGCTCTATAGTGATGAAGTAAAAGAAAAAGCACAGACGGAGGAAAAAGTGACCACTATAATCTAAAGAAAATGGATTTCGACTATGAGTTAGAACTGCCCCTGGTTCCAATTCCCCTGCGTGACTGCTTGGCCTTGTTTTTCTCCACTTTCAAATACATATTTCTTACTTCTTTGATGAAGTTACTATGTGAGAAACTTAGGTTATTTACTTAAACTCTAGAGTATTAGCAGGGGATGGAAGGCCAAGGGAACTCTCATTTTTCAAGGACAGATGAAAATATGATATAGACAATAGAAGACAAATTAGCTATCAGTAATAGCATTCATTTACAAAAGTCTTCAGCATTCACATGCAGCAGCATCTTCACAACCATCTGCAAGGTGAGTAGAATTACCTTTCCTTAAGGAAAGGGAAATTTAAGCTCAGAAATTTAAGATACTCACCTAAGGACACGTGGAGCTAATACATGGTGGCCTTGGACAGAATAATTCGTATCCTTGTGTTCTTAAATGGATGGCAATCAAAATCTTTAAGTTGTGCCATTTTTAAAGATAAAATAAGCCCAGAGGTAAAAGATCATTCATTAGTCATCATTTCCAAAGTTAAAAGAACACAGCGTGTGTGTGTGTGTGTGTGTGTGTGTGTGTGTGTGTGTGTGGTGTGAATTTAGACAGATAAACAAGAGGGACATTTTCATTTTAGAAGCAAGAAGATCATTGCCTACACTGGATGATTTTACCAATACCCGTGCTTCATAACAGGAGGGTAGACCATAAATGTTACCAGTTTAGGTTGGTAATCAAGATTGTGGCCAGAGATAGACTTCCTCTGTTTGAATCTTATGTCTACAACATAATTGTGTGACAAGCAAGTTATTTAATTCCTCTGTGTCTTAGTTTCACTTTCTTACTGTTAGAAAATCAATGGTGACTACCTCACGGTCCTTGCAGGTATTAAAATAATACAGTACATGTAAGGTTCATAAGACAGTGCATAGCACATATAAAGTGCTCAAAAATGATTCAAGCCTATATAGTCATAAAGAAGAAGTTTAAGGACCATAAAGAATGTCCAATTCAGCTAGGACAGATGGCTTCAGCAGGTGTCAGGACTATAGGAAGCCAGGTTATATAGGAGTTATTTCTTGCTGTATTGATTTGAAAGGGAAAGAGATCAAATGGCTTATTGTTTGTTTTTGTTTTATTTTTAAACTGCTACCAAGAGTTATTCTTTTCTTATCCACCAAAAATTCTTTGAAATACTCTTCTATCTTTATCCATTATTTGTAAAATTATCTTTCTTTTCTTCTTTTGGTTTTCTCAGTCATCCTCACTAGTTTAGAAAATGGCTAGGAACAGATAGACTAAAACAGAAAGGAAAGTTTCATAAAATTCTTTAAAAGACCTCTCTTAACTCAGAATTTAATTGACAGTCACAGAGTATAGTTTATTTTTATCTCTTATTATCGTTGCCATTACTATTTGATAGCAGTGCAATTATTTTATACCACACAATGGTAATCACATACAAAAAATTATGTTAGAAAGTGGAAGTCCAACACAGTAATGAGGTGGTAAAGGATATAAGAAAAAAATAGGATAAATTAAGGATTTTATAGAAATAAAAGAGAATTAAGGCACACCAATTCCACTTCATCAAAAAAAAAAGAAGAAAAGAAAAGAAACTGGACACACAGGAGGACACAAATAAATTGGAGGGAATTCCTAAACTAAGAACCACACTCAACAGAATTAATAGAAATGGAAAAGGAATGTGACCATACACACAAAAGCACTACAGAAATACATACAGAAAAGATGAATTACAGCATATTAGATGTGCTTCCTTCCCCTTCCTCCCCAAAATGAAAACAATCTGGAAGTTGTGAAAACTGTAACACCATATTTAAAAATTAATTAAAAATTCTCAACTATTTGAAAATGTTAGAACACACTTTGAATCAGAAATACATTAACAATATCAACTGCTGACAAGACTGAGAAACAACAGGAACTTTCATTCACTGCTGGGGCAACTCAACACAGTGCAGCCACTCTGGAAGACAGCTTGGCAGTTCTTTCCAAAACTAAATGTAGACTTATCATGTGACTCCAAAAACATTTGTCCTCCTGGGTTTTTACCTAAATGAACTGAGAACTCAAGTCCTCACATAATCTTGAGTAATATTGTCTACAGGAATTTTATTCATAATTGTCAAAAATCGGAAGTAACAAAGATGCCCCTCAATCTCATTTTTAGGTTTTTACCCAACTGATTTGAAACTTTATGGTCTCACAAAAACCTGCAACCTTATTCATAATTGACAAAATAGAATTCAACCAAGATGTCCACCAAAAAGTGAAAGTTAACAAACTGTGTGTTCAAAAAATGCAGTATTATTCATTGGAAAAACGAAATGAGCTATCGAGCTACAGAATACACTGATGAACCTTAAGTTCACATTCTTTAATGAAAGAAGCTAATCTGAAAAGACTACAAATTTTATAATTCCTGTCTAATTTATGACACTCTGGAAAAGGTGAAAACATGAAGGCAGTAAAAAGATCAGTTTTTTCCAGGGGTCCAGGGAGAGGAAGGAAGGAACTAATATATAATAAATCAAATGCAGGGGACGTTTAGGGTTAGAGAAATTATTCTGTAAGAGACTGTAATCTTAACTACATGAAATTATACATTTGTCAATGGAATTTTACAGCACAAAGATTAAATTCCAATGTATGCAACTTAAAATCATATAGGACGATCAAGCCGGGCGTGGTGGCGCACGCTTGTAATCCCAGTACTTTGGGAGGCAGAGACCTGAGGATCCAGGTTCACGGGCAGCCTCAGCTCTCTCTCTCTCTCTCTCTCTCTCTCTCTCTCTCTCTCTACTTAGTGAGGCCCTCCACAACTTCGTGAGACCCAGTTTCAAAATAAAGTATAAAAAATAGGGCCAGGGGTGTAGCACGGAGGTAGAACACCCCTGGGTTCAATTTCTGGTACGGCAAAAAAAAAAAAAAAATATATATATATATATATATATATATAGGACGATCAGAAATCACAGGATGGAAAGCAGTGTGTGGCAGAAGAATCTAAATAGATCACAACTGTATGAAGCAAGCTTACTGAAGGGGCATATGGGAAAAAATACTGACCAAAGTAACTGGAAATGAGTGGAGCCTAAAATACGAAGGCCCCAAGATCCTGCACATAAGGATTGTTATCTAGTTAGTGAAGTTGTTTCCCATGGGAATATGGTTTACCAATCTTGATACTGCTATGCATGTATGATAGGATTGAACAATTAAGAAACAATGGACTATATAACTCATAGTAGACAAGAAATATTAATGAGCTCATACTTTTATAAATAAATGATTGTATAATTAAGTAGAAAAGACAAATCTCCTGAACAGAAGAATTTCAAATAATCTGTGTAGTTCCTCCAACCTCAAGGATAGAATCAAACCCCAAACTTAAGTATGAGAAGCACATGGTTACTTCCATTTAAAAACTTTAATATGGACAGGTAAAAAGAGGAGCCTCACAGTGGAGAAATCTGAGAAATACCACCTTAGTGTTCAAGGTTCAGGGACAATTGACAAAATAAATGGCTAACAGTCCTCAAATGTGTCAAGATCATTAAAAAAAGTTATACACTGAAGGAGACTAAGAAGATAACCAATGAAATGTATGATCTTCTTTTGGATCAGAAAAGACCTCAGTGGAAAAACTAGTGAAATATGAATATATTTTTAAATTTAGTTAATAGTGTGATGCAGGGTTAATTTCCTGGTCATGATAACTTTGCTTAAGATGTGTAAGTTGTTGATATTAGGGAAATTGAGATGAGAGACAGATGGAGAGTCTGTATATTTGTAACTTTTTTAAAGCTAAAATTAGTTCAAAATGAAAAGCTTAAAAAATAAAAAAGTGAACATCTTGGGTAAAAAATTAAATATAACAGTGTATGGAAAGCATTAAGGGAAGCGCATGGTGTATTTGCACACACAAATGTTGAACATCATTATTACCATCTTCATCATCAGCATTAATTATCAACATTAATATAATAAGATGCTATACAATACAAAACAGAAATTTTCTGTTTACTTATATTAACAACTAAAGCTCCTAGGAGAGGACAAATCGATAAGGCTAAAACATCAGAAAGTCAGACCTGCTAGCTCTTAGATCAACCATGTTGCCTTATGTCTTGTAAAGAAGTAATATTTCAACAGATGCAGCCATAACCTTCCCTTGCTCCAAGATTGTTTTAAAAATACAAAGCACTGGAAGGAGATAAAGGGCGATCAGTTCTAACTAAAACAATATTCATGAAGAAACTCTATCTGGTCTCTTCACATTCCATTTGAAATATGGAGTAACCATGCAATTCCTTCTGCTTCTCAAATCCATTGGGCAGGGATTCACTTGTCAAGTGTGGGATGCCTGGATGGAAGGGTGCAGTGGGTGAATTGTGCTCCTCTAGAGAATATATTGAAGTCCTAACCCCCAGTACTTTAGAACGTGACCCTATTTAGAAATAGGAACAATTATGAATGTAATTACCATAGTTAAGTTAGATGAGGTCATCTGAATTAGTCTGGGCTCTAAATCCGGTGTGACCCTCTAAGAAGAAAATGGGAGACACACAGGGAGAAGGCCATGTGACCACGCAGACCAAGATTGGAGTGAGGCAGCTGCTAGCCAAGGAATGCCAAGGATCAACAATCAGAAACTAAGAATCCTCAGGGAAGGAGGATGCTCTGAGTCTTAGAGACTGCGGTGTTCTACCAAGACTTTGATCTGGGACTTCCAGCCTTAAGAACTAGAAGAGAGAACACATTTCTGTCCCATTCATGGTACTTTGTTAGGACAGCCTTGATAAACTCATGCAAGGAGGAAGTGGCATTTCCATCCCAGGAGGCTGAGTGTGGCTAACTTGCCCAGTGATCCCAGAGCAAGATAAACAGCCTTGAAGAGGAATAATACAGGAGAATGAGAAAGCACAAAACATTGATTCTAGAGCCCACAGTTATCAGAATTGAGGGCACAGGAGAGGTGAGATTTGGGCTCTAGGCTTTTCAGAATCATGGAGTATGGGGCAAGGGGACATGTACAGCAGAGGAAGATGGCATCACACCATCAGCAGGAGGTAGGGGCCAAGCATCGCAAGGGATCCAGAATTTAGCGGGCATGCCTGGATCTGAGCCTCTATCACTTTGAAGCTTTCAAAGGCCATGGGTCCTCATCAAGCCCATACTCAAACAAGGCAGGAAAGCAGTTCCAAGAAGCCCAGAAAAAAATAACTTACATATTTTCCCTGTCCTTCCTCTCACACAATGCCCGAGTGGTTACCATGGTGAAGGAGGGCTGCGTGAAGGAAAGCGCATGCCCATTCCTCATCCCTCCAACTTAGGTATGTTATAGGGGCGGAATGGAAAAGGGGGACATGCCGCAGGTTAGGGAGGGGGAAAGAGAGTTCTCAGAGAGGAATTTGAGGCTTTAAAATAACAAAATGTGAGCCGGGCGTGGGGCGTGGTGTAATCCCAGTACTTTGGGAGGCGGAGACCGGAGGATCCGGGTTCTCGGCCAGCCTCAGCTCTCT